>JAMLFY010000011.1:1693855-1892019 GCA_030441495.1 Dalbergia oliveri
CAATGTAAAGAACACCATTAGAGAAGGGTCTATGTCGTTCATATGGGTTGCAAGGTGATGGTGATGAGCATGTGTGTGCTCTTTGTGTGATGTTTGATGATGGTGATCATGTTCAAGTGGATTATCCAAGAGGTTGGTTTCTGTTTCAGCAAGTTCCCTGCCACTGCTTCCGTAGGAACGCTGCAAAAGTTCATTAAGCTTTGCAAATTTAGAGAAAGGAAAGGCAAAGAAAATTGTACTCTATAAGAATCTTACTGAAAAAACAGATTAGTTCCAAGGAAAAAAATTAAACACTAAATATGAGTATACCATGATAACTAGTAAATGGAGAAAGAGGACCCAAGATATGAATTTTTGAGCCATGTTTTCTGCTTGCTATGAGTGACCTCAAGGCTCAAGCTAGTCCGGTTGTAGCTGGAATGAGTTCAAGCACAGATCCAGCAGGATAAGATGCACCTCATTTCTGATTTCTCCATTCACATCAAGATGACACCAGATATACGCGTAATGTATACACTTTTTTTTTTCTTTTTTGGAGCACTATTATTTGTAAATTGTTTCGATGTACACACTTTTCAGGGAAATCAGAAATGAGAAATTGACATATTTAATACTTATATAGTATGCGTGTACATCATGTGTAATAATAAATTTGAAAGTTAGTCATGTAAATTATGAAAGGCAGTGAAAAGATTGGGAGTGCCACTTCCTCTAAACTACCCTTTTGTTTAGTTGTTCTAAACTATTCTTTATTTTCTTTTATAATTAAACTAATTATATATTACTAGTTCAATGTTAAAAAATCGATTATTATTAATATTTTCAAAATATTCTTTTGATATTATATTAGTTGTGCTTTTAATTTTTATTTAGTGAAAAAACTTTCATGATGGTTTGGTATAAACTTATTATTATATTACTTTACTTAATTTAATTTTAAAATATTTAATATTGATGATGATGATTATTATATATATATATATAAATATAAATTACATTACCTTTTAATTTTTATATATAATAATTATCTAATAATATAACAATAACTATGTTAGATAACAGAAGAATTTAATTTTAATCAAACAAAATTTACACATACTACGTAGACGGTAATGCAAAATAAAGACATATAAGTTGATGACTCAATGTATTAAAATTAACTCTAAAAATAATAATAAAAAAGTAAGAAATAAATTATAATATACAATATACATATACAATATTATATCATCTAACATTTGCATAATTTAATCTAATATGAAATAAACATATTATATTAGCATTTGTTGCATCAATCTCTTAGTTTTATTAAAATTTTAATTTTTTTTTCAATCTTAAAAGTTTCGTAACATAATACACTAAGTTTATTTATTTAATAACTATGTACAATTAAAATAAAACTTTATATTAACATTTAATGACATAGTATCACATCATTTAATAACATGTTATGGCACTATATGAGACATCAAAATTATTCAATAATTAGAAAAATTATTATTGAATGATAGCATGACTTTTCCACATCAATAAGGAATATTACTTAAGCTTTAAAAATTTTATTACTAATTATTTAATTCAAAATTTATTAAGCCAAGAATAATTTACATAGCTTATTTTCATTTCATATCATATTTATAGAATAGTAAAATAAAAAAGTATACTATTATATTAGAAAGTATACAAAATTTAATTTGATTTACAAGCTACTTTTAAGATTAAGAGAATCAAGTTTTAAACCCAATTATATATAATTTTTTTTATGTTAAAAATTAAGTTTTATATGTTGTACAAGAAAAGTAGTAAAAAATAAATTTTTCTTCATAAAATAGAATATAACAAAAGCACCAAGAATAAAATTTAAAAAAATTAATAATTGTGAATTTAATTAAAATATCAAAGGAACATATTATTAGTTTAATAATTGTGAAAGAAAAAAGATATTTTAGAACAATTAAATAAAAGACTAGTTGAGTGAGTGGTAAAAAGGAGTATAATAATGGATCAGTTTTTTTAATATGGATTTTGAGTGTTAATTGTGTTAAGGGCAAATTACAGGGGTGTGGATTTTACTAAATCTCACATTATGCGAGATAATTAAATAAATAATTTTAAAAATTTTTTAGACACAAATCTTGCATAGTGCGATGTTTTAAAAAAAAAAACTACTAACATTACAAATCTCGCATAATGCGAGAATTTAAAAAAAAAAATATTGATAAAAATAATAAAGAGATTCCTTCTAATTGTTACAGGCTAGCGGCTATAGGTTTGAATGAAATTTTGGAATAGTGAAATTGGTGTGCATATTTATACTCATGCTATTTTATATTTATATATATATTTTAATCATTTAATTATAAAGAGTACGTTTATTATATATACTCATCTAAAGTAAGAATTAATATTCAAATAATTCCTGATAGTCAATGATCAAGTGGTTAAAATTTATTAGATTTTGTTTGACCCAAAAAAAATTTATTAGATTTTTATTTGAATTAATGTTCATTTTAGTACTTGATTTTACAATTGTAAGTCATTTTAATCTTTAACTTTTAAAATTAGTCGAATTAGTTCCTAATATTACAAAACATAAGTCATATTAATCCTTCAACTCATTTTTATTTAATATATTATTAATTAAATGATAATATATAATGTTAAGTGATTTCATATAAAATTGTTTTTCCATTAAGGGATTCTTTTGGTACCTTGGCACATTAAATCTATTTTAATTTAATGGTTGTGATTTAATTATGATTTTTTATTAAGGGATTTATTTTCTTTTTTAATTTATTAATTTAAAAAAATTCTAGAAAATGTTATCTAAAAATAGAAAAACTATTATTAATTTAAAGACATTGCAATATTTACATTATATCGAACTACAAAAAAGTACATGTCATACAAGAATGATAAAATAAGAATATTAACGACTATTTCCCTTTAGGCGGCTTCTTTCCCAAAGAGACAATCTGGAAGGAGGCCAAATCTTTTCCATAATCTTAGACAACCTCTCTCAAAAAATGTGTGCAGGACTCCTGCTTCTCCTCCTCTCATCCTCCTCCCCTCCTCCCTTTCCTTACATCCTCCCTCCATCCATAAGGATCTCCTATAGATTTGGATTTAGGTGTTGCTACATCACGAGATGTAGATGTGCCCTCGAACCTTATCCCATGCTCTTATGACCGACTGGGAAAGTGTTGGTTAAGGTTGCATCTCTTCAGCTATGGGTTAAAACACACTCTTCCTGTACATAGGTTCATTTGCCTAGCGTTCAGTCAAAGTCATGTCGTAGTCCAATTGAGCATCATCAATGTTTGTAAGAAGTATTCATCCAAACTTTATAGTGCACTTCTGTCAACTGTAATGCCTGAGGCTAATGAGACGGGGAGTAATCGTCGTGCAAAAAGTCACGGATAAGGAGCGGCTCCTAGCAAGCTTCTAAATGGAGGGGTACATGAATGACTTGATTACACCCAAATGAAAGGGATCCTAAGGTTTAGTATTAGACTATACAGTTGATGATGACTTATATGAATTGATTGGTATTACTTATACTAACAAGATGCATCTTCTTTTCGATAGCCTATCACTAAAGAACTCCACGGTTAAGTGTGCTTAACTTGGAACAATTTTGGGATGGGTGGCCTCCTCAGAAGTTCCCAGAGAGCATGTGAGTGAGGACAAAGCATAGAAAGACTTGTGTTGGTTTATGGGGAAGAGTGTCAATCCATAAAACGGCATGGGATGTTACATCAATCAACCTTCTTCCTCGACTCAGAAGGCTCCTTGAACTAAGTTGGTGCCACTGCATTTAGGGACATCAATGGTTCAATGCTATGTCGACTCTATCCTGGGAAGTATGTTGATTATTCCTACTTCGATTCAACCATTGATCCATGTCATCATTGGTAACTAGCAAGCATCCAGAGACATCCTGATAAGGAGGTGGCAAAGGCAAAGGAATAGAAATTGTAGGAATGACTAGCTATGAGAATGACTCATATAGTGGGAATGGCTGGCCGTAATCCAGAATAGTGGAGGATTGGCTATCCTAAGGGATTGGCTGTCTACTACACCTAAGGGGACAACCATAGCCAATTCTCGCATACTGTATATACCAATCCCAATAATCATCTGATGGGACATAATTGTTAGTGGGTTGTCCTTGCAATAAACGGCCATGTCAGGACTCCCACAACATAATCCACTCCTAATGCTTCTCTTTCCAGTTAGTTGGCTTTCTACCTTGTAAGTTTTTATTATGTGATGCTCTTAAATTAGGGTAGGGAAATAATTGGCTAATCAAACCTGAATTGAAGCATTACATGGTCAGCGCATGCCACTCTATTGTGTCAAAACATATTAGTGGACTAACAGTTGGCCATAAAGGATGCTCAACCCGCACATCATCTACAATGTGGTCAACAATTGCTGGATCTTGATATGGTTGCCATACAAATGTAACACCTTACTAAGCTCTAATTCTTCTACCTTAATTTTTAATATCATTATTATTTTAAACAATAGTTAGCTAACATAATATTATTAACCTGTATTCTGAAATTTTATAAGAATTTTTTTTACTATGATTATTTCTCATTCATAGTCTTATCCTGGAACAATGTATACCAACTGTAAATCATGCATCTGTAGATTCCAGGAAAAGAAGGGTGGGTCACAATGGATATGCTTAAATACAAGTCTTTCCTAGCCAGAACTTTTCCAAATTACACTTTCATAGTAATACACTTTCTTCTAGCAACCCAAGGTAATTTTTAAATGAAGAATATTCTTTTTTACATATTACTACTATTTATTAATCAGTAATTCCTCCAGTTTAGACAACCATCATCTATAGAAACATACTTCACTACTAACATCAATTCATAGGGTACAATACATATTACACATTCAAGATACATTAAGGAAAACTTTAATACAACAATATAACATAACCAAAGTCTGGTAACAAATAGTAAAGATTCTATCTAGCACACATAATAGAATCTATTATTTAGAAATTAAGTCCAAGGCTACATCCATTTCACTATTGATGACGTTCCATGCTATCTGAAACATCAAAGAAAAAGGGTGAGAAAGTCTTCCAGTAAGGTAATGTTTCCAGGGGAGTCCACTTCATCCCAAAAAATACTAAAGAATAACACGAAGTCCAGTAAGTGCAATATTTTATATTAACTCAAATTATATTTTACTAATGTCAAGCAAGATAGAAGTGCATAATATCAATCATAATAAAAGTGCATTAAAAGAAGTGTAATAAATAATCATGAGTATATAACTCCATTTTAATGGTTATAGTCTGCAAGGTTTGTTTTATATTAGATCTATAAGCTCTCATTGCTAGGGCATCCCCTATTCAGTGAATGCCAAGTCCTTTCTAGGATATGGCAGGGACAAGGCATCTACAATATTCACCAAGTCCTTTTCCGCTACAAGGCGAGGAAAGGTGTCACTTATTTATGTATCCATTTCCCATAGTGCTTACAGTATACATAAAGAATGAAAATTATGTAAAGTTTGCACAATTTCTTTCATATTTACATATAGACTATAATATTTTCCACATTTGCACATAAAGCCCAAACAACATAGGATCCTAAAATGTTCATAAAACCCATATTTCTTGTAATTATCATTGAAGCACCAAATCACGCTATTATAATAAATTCATTTCCTTTATAATAAAATATGCTTAACTTAGTCTTTAATCATATAATAATTTAATTTTAAGTAATATATGTTACTAATTCCATAAGCCTAAATACATTTAAAATTATTTCAAATCTATCTTAGAAAATATGTAGGTAAATTACCTTTATGTGTTCAAAATAAGTGAAAAAAATATTTTTATTTATATAAGGATATAATCATAGGTAAATAAAAGAGCAATGAAATCTTTCAAGAAATGTTTTAAAAAACTAATCAAAATTATACCCAAGCTTTAGGAAATCACTTCAAGCAAGAAACTAGTTAATCTATATGTCATGTTCCTAATGGGACCTTAACTTAAATCTTTGTAAATAATATTTCCTAATATTAATAAATTTATATTCAAGTCAAATATTTGTAGTCCAAGGTCCATAGTCCAAGATCCATATTCAAGGTCCATGGTTCGAGTCCAAATGGTATGATCATAAATTGTCTCAATCAAGTCCAAGTGAGTCTTAAAGACTCATAATAGTCCAGGTAACGTTTATAAATTCATAAGTCCATTACAAAGGTCATGATTAATATATTTTAGTGTCTTTTTATATCTTATTAAGTCTTAATGGTCTCAAGAAAAACATAACACATAAATCAAACTAGATATTACATGCTCAAAGGTTTAAAATCCATTCATTATAATGAATTAAATAAAACACTTTTTATAAACCAAAAATATTTTATGATCAAATATATAATGAGGTCAAAACCAAGCTATATCACCTTAAAATTTCACAACTTATGCACAAAGCTTTATTAAATGAAAATACATGATTCGAAATTTATACAACATTGAAATATTTGAAGAAAGCATAATCAAAATTTAAAATGATCTTTAATTATATTTTTTAACCATATAAATGGACAAATAAACATGCATCATGTACACATAGATTAAGTATTTTATATCACAATCTTTAAATCATTCAAAGATATTAAAAACCATAAACATAAACTTTGAGAATCATAACAACATCATATATGAAAATAATACATGAAGCTTATTAGTGAAAAAAAACCCTTACTTGTTCTTGGAGCTTTCAAAACTTAGCTACACCAAGGCTAGACCAGCAACTTCTTTAACTTTTCTAAACCTTCTCAAAGGGCTAAAATTCATGTATAAAGAGGCAAGTGTTGATGTTAGATGGTGATAAGAAGATGTGATAATTTGGAGGTGTTTTGCTAAAAATTTGTAAGTGTTTTTGTGTGAATGAAAAAATGAAGAAAATGAAGAGAGAAATGGTGGTTATAATTTTTGATAGATTTTGGCTATAATTTGGATGTTACACAAACTGTATTAATAAACATGTTACATAAGATATACAAATAATATTTAATTTGACAATAAAAGGAAGTCTTTGATATATTAATATATACCTGATTAAATTGCATCTAATCTAATGCAAGCCTAATGTTATGGAGATTATTGTATGAAGTGTTACGTGATTTCTGATAATGCTTCCATCTGTGAAAATTTTTTAGTTTAGATATAATATTCATAACAATAGAAATATTTATTTAAAATATTTTTACCATAGCAAACGAAAAGCAAAAGGCATGGTTGGTAAAGGAGCTAGCCAAGGAAGATCTTCATGCCTACACTTGCAAGGTTCTATGCAACCAGTAACTTCTTTTGTATTGTTACGTGAAGCACGATCTAATGGCGCGGTGAGACTATCCTCTATCTGATATGATGAGAAACCTTAGTCAATACACTGACATGTAGGGACTCTGTTTGACTCTATTTTCACGTGTATCCAGTGCAAAAATGATAAATCATTGGTTTTGTTAAGTATAATCTCGCATTATGCGAGATTTAAGACACCATAGTGAGTGTAATTTTCTCCCAAATCTCACATTATTGTTATTCAATCATCTTATCTCCATATAGAAATAATTTATCCTATAATATATGTGTAACTAAAATCTTTGTGATTTACCTGATTTTAAAATTTTCAAAAGGCATACAGAACCTATGTCAGGACTGTTTTGAAATTAATTATTTTAAAGTGATTATATATATATTAAATTTAGGATTTTTTTTTAACGAGCACTCTAACAATTGGCTAAGGAATCCAAATTAATAAGTTTCTAAACTTTCTTGTATAATTATTGTTTACAAAACTTACTAAAAACATGTTTGAATAACCGTGTTTATATGTTTTTTTGAAAAAAAGGTTTAGAAATCAAAAGTTACGTTGCTACATTTTTGTTTTGTTTGATTATATAACTTATTATTTCTCAAAATGTTATATTCAGTATTTAGGGTCTATCTAGTTTTAGAAAATTATTTTTATTTTCTGTTTCAGTCAACTTTTTAAAAAACACTTTTCAAATTCTCAAAATAAACACTTTTGGTTTTGTGCAATATATCTTATTTATTGTTAATGCTAATGCACCATACTTGTTGCCTAATTATATATTTTACGGCAAAATGTATTTTATCCTTTTAAATTTTAGATTATGTGCAATTTATTAACTTTCAAAATATGTATTAATACTTTGACTTTTCAAATAGTGCAAACAATTAAGTTGACATTCATTAGTTATGATGTGCATGTCACGTGTAAATTAAATAGATAAAAATATCATTTCTTTTAATCAAAATTTCCAACCCTAAACCCTCATTTACTAAAAAATGAACAAAATATCTTTTTATTACAATTGAACTCTAGCATTTGAAGGGTATTTTTATTCTTTTCTAAGTGGAGAAAGGTTTAGGGTTGGGAAATTTGATTAAAAAAAAAGGTATTTTGATCCATTGAATTATGCATGTGACATGCACATCATTACTTAACAGTGGAAATAGATGTTAACTTAATAGAAGGGGGTGTTTCACTATTTTAGAAAGTAGAGTCACGATATACGTTTTGAAAAGTTGAGATGTAAAATGCACATAACTTAAAGTTTATGGGGTAAAATGCATTTTACCTTATATTTTATAAATTTTGCCATTATTTCAAAATTTAAACCAAAAGATAGATACATTATTATAAAATAAATGCTTAAATATGTTTTTAATCCTCATAAATATGCATTGTTTTGGTTTTGACTCCTTTAAAATTTTTGTTGTGGTTTCAGTCCCTTCTTGTCCCATCCTTTGGTTTTTTTGTCCCTTTTGTATGAATTTAATGTTAAATAATGATAATTATAAGGATCAAAAGAAGTTTGGTAAAATATTTAATGGGAAGAAATAAAATTTTTAATATTTATAATTAACAACCAAATGTATGTTCAAAAATATTTATTAAAAACAATATGGAGTGTGGACCAAAAACAATGAAGATAAGAAAAGAGGAACTAAAACAAAGCAAAAATGAGGACTACAATCAAAATGACTCATATTTATAGGGACTAAACATATTTAAGCCAAAAATAAATATACTGTATATAATCAAAATTTAAAAGGGACATAAACATGCATAACATGTTATCCTTAAAGGGGTCAAGTTCAAATAAAAATAAAAATTTTAGGCTGCCAGCCGCCCCCTCACCTATATGGGAGAAGTTGGCATTGGTTATGCAATATACTTTAGGAAAAATTATCCTAACCTCTTTTGAGGTTTGATAAAATTTATCCAATTTTTTTTCTATTTATAAAATTTGTTTAAGAGATTCTTAAGTTTTAGAAATCATTATATTGATCTTTTATAAATTTTTAAAATCATTATATTATATCCTTCTCTCTTTTATCGCACAATAAATAATACATTTAGAAAAAATTAATTTCATCCAAACAAACAAATAAAGAGATATCATAACAAACTTTACAAAACCTCATGAAAGGTTGTTTTCTATATCTTATTATTTATTGACATTCTCATGGAGCATGCTCCTTGTTAGTTTAATATATGAATGGCCCAGTTGGATCTGATGATTCACCAAATCTTGTGTTGTAATGTCTATAATTGCTCATCCCCTAATATTATATATTTTATCCTAATCGATCATTTTTGTTTTTGTTTAAGTAGAGAATGAAAGCAACTTACACTACCTAGGAAATATTCATACAATATGGCCCCCGACAACATGATCGAAAGAAATCCTTTGCATGCAGCCACGTACTCTGGTTCTACTTGATTGTTTTGTCTGTAAAACCTTTAGAGCGTGTGCTTAATAGTTAAATAGTGGCCTAAACATTTATCGGGGTGATTAATAGTACAGTAGTCTGAAACATTTATGGTGTGCTTAATAGTGGCCTGATAAACATTTATGGGGTGCTTCTCATTGAAAAAATAATCGTGGCCTAAAGCATTTACGGTGTGCTTTATATTGGCCTAATACCCCTCTATACTTTCATTTTGCGCGAAAAGGTCTAAAACTCTAAAGAATAGAAACGAAGGAAAGTTGAATGAAACAATAAAAAGATATTATTGTTTGGTTAAATAATATGTAAAGTCAGGTTTTAATACAAACTACGAACATTTTATAATAATAAATTAATTCTTAAAAATTAAGCATGCTTTTGTAAGTACTATATTAACAAAGTGGCATTATATGGGTAAAATATAAAACTTAAAAATTAGCTAGAGGGCTTATGCGAAATAATTGGTTTGCTCAAACAGAAGAAAAACGAAAAGTATCTCACTGAAACCATATCATGTAAAAAGTAAATCATTGGTTTTTGATAAAATAATTTTTTTTCCACATATTTTTGTCTATTTTAATGTACATCTTGAGCTTGATGTAAATAAAATAAAATAAAAAATAAAAATATAATCAACAAATGGAGAACTACTTTTTACGTATGTCAATGTAGCTTCTTGGTATGTTTAAATAACTCTTCTCTTGTTTTTTAGCTTCAGACGTGGATTAAGTTTTTTTCTTTTCTTTCGATATTTATTGTAAGAGACTCGACACTCAAACAGGAGAGTGAAGCAAGAGTACAGATGGAAATACATGCAAGCAACACATAATAATAGTAATAGATGTAAACACAACCAAGCAACACATAATACCGACACAAAACACCTAACCATTAGAGACATGCACAGTTTATCAAAAAATAAAAAAATAAAAAAGACTTGTACCATCTTGACACTAATTTTTCAAGGAGTAGTGCGCTTATTTAAACATATCAATATGGAACATTATATATTAAAAAACACTTAAAAAGACAGGAGTTAAAAAAATAATTAGGCCAAAAATAATATAACCTACTGCTTTCTTTATTGATAATATAGTACCTACGACTATGTCACAACCAAGCTTAGGCCATGACCGGCAATGGAATACCTTTCCCAAGCCTTAACATACCAAATTTTCAAAAGCAGAGTTTCCTTTGTTTTTTGATCATTTCCCCAAATAAAATACAATATATAATATTCATTAAATCCAGACATATGGGCATCAAGCATTCTCAAAATGCACCCTTCCAGTATATATATCTAAACTTAGTTTACAAATCCTTTCTAAAATATAGTCTATACATATCTAAATCTTAACTATGCATGCTTAAGCACAAATATATACATAAAAACAAAACTAATCCAAGGACCTGCCTATGACATATGGAGCATTAAACAGTTCTAACAGAATAAAACTCAACAAAAATAGGTTCCAGTGTACCAAAAGGCCTTCTCAAGAAGGTTCACAAACTTAGACAATCGGCTACTAAGGAGATGGATTAAAACCTGAAACTGCACCTATATAAAAGAGAGACAACAGAGTGAGTTTGCAACTCAAATGTAGACATGATGTCTATAACCCACATGAGACAATATATAATCCATAAATAAAATAATAATAGCTTCATAGTTCATATAAATTCAACAAATCCTTTTATTTATGAATAAGATTCTTGAAAACATTCCACTTTATAAAAAATAACAGGAATCATCAAATTCAGATAACAGAAGGATTTACACTTAGGCGACCATTCCTTCGTGTGATCCTGAAATAGAATGGTCCTACCCATGCGGATAGCCATAGAAGAAGGATCCACTGTATGATCCTAAATTTATAATCAAGGTGCACCAAGGCTAACGCCTACTGTCGTTAGTAAGATTTGTCAGAAATTCTTCCCAAAACATATAATTACTTTATACAAATCAATAAAAATGGGTCATACCCACTATCCATGAATCATTTCTCAAATCTATATGGGGTCGATAGCTTTCAATTAGTTCAATCTATGAAATTTAATATTTCTTTATTAAATTTCTAAATTATATCATATTGTCTCATGTGTAAATTTTCAAATAAAATATAACCTATTTACATTAAATCTATTTTCACCAAACATTTATATAACATAGCCAAATAATTATTTCTCAGCCTCTAATTTACTAAAATATATTTTTAACTAATTTAGAATAATTAAAAACAATTATAGACATAATGTCTACTCACAAACTATTTCACAAATTGAATATCAACTTCCAAGTGCCACCAATCCAACAGTTGACGCTCAATTGCTCTATAACTCTAGAAACAATATAAATAAAATATTAGTAATTAAACAATAATACCAATTTACACAATTTACCCCAAATCACTAAAATCCCTAATTTATAGAATAAAAAAAATTTGAATATTAATCCTAAATTAACTAGAAAATTTAATAAATAAAATAGAGCAGAGTAGAGGCTTATTTACCACTTGGAAGAACAGAATTAGTGAAGAAATTCACTCCAATTTCTTGTAAAAACTTCAAGCTCTCTAATGGATTTTAGAGAAAAATAGATAGAGGAGAAAGAACGGTAGAAATGATGAAGAGGAGGAGATGATGATTATGGAGGTGATGGTGATTTTTTTTTTTTTTGAATGAAAGAAGAAAAAGAAGAAAAGAAGAAGAAGAGAACGAAGCAAGGAAGAAGAAAGAAGGAAGAAGGAAGGAAGTAGGGAGAGTGAAGGAGGAAAGGAAGAGAGAAAGAAAAGAGAGAGAAAACTATGGTAGTCTATACCACTTAAGGTGCACGGTGGTCCTTACCTCAAAAAAATTTTTATAATTTTTTTTTGGCTATCACATTCTTCCCTTAAGAAATTCGGTCCCGAATTTCTAACAACTCAAAGATGAGACACATACCTCAAGAATGAAATAGATGCGGATCTCTGGCTCGCATAGCCTCTCGCCTCCCAAGTTGCCTCTTCTTTAGAATGGTTATTCCAAACCACCTTCACTGACACCACCTCCTTTGATCGAAGCTTTTTCACCTGGCGGTCAACAATGGCCACCGCTCCTCCTCATACGACAATTTCTCATCAATTTGAATCACTTGAGGAGAGATTATGTGAGACGTATCGGGATATACTTCGAAGCATAGAGACATGAAACATGGATGAACCATGGATAGTTCGGGGGTAATGCTAGATGATATGCCACTACACGAACCCTATCCAGAACTTCAAAAGGGCCAATGTAACGAGGGTTGAGCTTTCCTCGCTTACCAAACCTTATAACACCTTTCATGGGGGAAATCCGAAGAAAGACATGGTCTCCTATAGAGAATTCCAAGTCACGTCTTCTATGATCTCATAGGATTTTTGTCTACTTTGAGTCAAAAGTCGCTCTCAATTAACTGAACCTTATCGAGAGATTCTTGTACAGGGTCAGACCTAACATCTTAGATTCGCCAACTTCAAACCAACCTATGGGAGATCTGCTCCGCCTCCCATACAAAGCCTCAAAAGGTGCCATCTGAATACCTGGTTTGATAACTATTATTGTATGAAAACTCTATAAGAGATAGGTAATTACTCCAATTTCCTCCAAAATCCAAAACACATGACCTGAGCATATCTTCCAAAATCTGAATGGTTCTTAGATTGCCCATCCGTTTGAGGATGGAAAGCTGTCTGAGGTCAAGTCGAGTTCCAAGGGCTTCTTGAAAAGCTCTCCAAAATGGGCTGTAACTGACTCCTCGAATATAATAGAAATCGGAATCCCATGAAGTCTAACAATCTCATCAATATACAACTGAGCATCCTGATGGGCTCGATAGTGGTCTTTACAGGAAGAAATAAGTGACTTAGTCATACGATCTACTATGACCCATCAGAGTCAAACCCTTTAATGGTGCGGGTAGCCCTTCACAAAGTCCATAGTGATCCGTTCCCATTTCCATTAGGTATTCTATCTGTTGAAGCAATCCTACGGGTCTCTGATGTTCAGCCTTAACTTGTTGACACACTAAACAACGAGACACAAAGTTACCAATATCCTTTTTCATGCCTTCCCACCAATATAATTGTCAGATCCTGATACATCTTAGCTGAGCAGGATGTATAGAGTCCAGAATTGTGAGACTCTTCCATAATGGTCTTTCTAAGGTTTTCAACATCAGGTACACATAGACGGTTACGAAATCGAAGTACTCCCTCTTGGTCTATTATAAATTCAGAGGTGGCCCCACTTCTAACATCATCCGCAATTTAAGCAATCTAGGATCTTCAATCTGAAGCGCCTTAATTTGCTCCACGAGGGATGACTGGGCTCTTACATGAGCCAAGAGTATCCCAACTCCCAAGTCAACTGAACACCACTAGCCTCAAGCTTGTGCACTTCCTCCACTAACGGTCTCCTTCAGGAGCAATATGAGCCAAACTACCCATAGACTTCCTACTCAAGGCATCTGCTACAACATTAGCCTTTCCAGGATGGTACAAGATAGTGCAATCATAATCCTTAAGCAACTCCATCCACCTTCTTTGCCTCAGATTCAAGTCCGCTGTTGGAATATGTACTTTAAACTCTTGTGATCAGTGTAGATCTCACATGTCTCGCCATAAAGATAATGCCTCCAAATTTTCAAAGCAAAATCATCCTCCATCTCTAGATCATGAGTGGGATAGTTTTGTTCATGCTTCTTAATTGCGTGAAGCATAAGCAATGACTTCGACGTGTTGCATCAAAACACAACCAAGTCCTATCGAAGCACAGTAAGACTGAGAAACCTCAGAACCAAAGGTAAGACAAGCACAGGTGCTGAGGTTAGGCAAGCTTTGAGCATTTGAAAGCTTTCCTCACATGCATCTGACCATTGAAATTTCACATTCTTTTGAGTCAACTTAGTCAATGGCGCAGAAATTCTTGAGAAATCTTTTATAAACGGACGATATAGCCTGCCAACCCTAAAACTAAAATCTCGATAACTGGATAGGTCGTGGCCATTGCTGGATAGCTTCAATCTTTTTCGAATCCACCATAATTCCATCCTTGGATACGATGTGACCAAGAAAAGCCACCTGATCAAGCCAAAATTCACATTTGGAGAACTTGGCATAAAGCTTGTGATCTCTCAAAGTTTGCAGTACAATCCTTAGATGGTATTCATGATCTTCTATACTCTTGGAATATACCAAGATATCATCAATAAAGACGATCACAAAGTGATCAGGAAAGGTTTGAACACCGATTCATTAAATCCATAAAAACAGCTGGGGCATTTGTCAAGCCAAAGGACATCACCAAGAATTCATAATGTCCATAACGGGTACGAAAGGCGGTCTTAGGAATATCTTCATCCTTGATTTTCAGTTGATGATACCCAGAACGGAGATCAATTTTAGAGAAACAAGAAGCTCCTTGAAGTTGATCGAACAAGTCATCAATTCTTGGTAGCGGATACTTATTACTCAGTGAGTTTATTAAGTTGCGGTAGTCCACACATAGTCGCATTGAACCATCTTTCTTCCTCACAAAGAGCACTGGGGCTCCCCATGGGGATGTGCTTGGGCGGATAAAACCTTTCTCTAGCATATCTTGTAACTGATTTTTAACTCCCTCAATTCGCAGGAGCCATGCGGTAAGGAGGGATGGATATGGGTTGAACTTCTGGGGCCAAGTCTATGCTAAACTCTACCTCCTCTCAAGAGGCAATCCTGGTAATTCATCTGGAAACACGTCTGAAATTCTCTAACCACGGGGACTTGGTCAATGCTAGGCACTTCAGCCTCAACATCTCTAACCATAGCAAGGAAGGCTTGATTGCCTTTATTCATCAAGTGCAAAGCACTCATGGATGAGATCAGACTAGCTGGGTGAGATAAGCATCCCCTTCAAACACGAAAGACGGACCATCTGGAAATGTTAAACCTCACTATCTTAGAATAGCAATCAACATTGGCATGATAAGGAGCTAACCAATCCATGCCTAGGATGGCATCGAAGTCAACCATCTCTAGGTATCAAATCAGCTAGAGTGTCAACCCCATTCACATGAACAGAGATCGAAACACTAACTGAACCCACAAAAATTCTCCCATTGGAGTACCAACCCAAAATGGGCTTTCCAAGAACCCTGGTTGCTCACCAAAGCGAGATGCAAAATATAAGACACATATGAATGTGTAGAACCCGATCAAACAACACTTGTGCATCAAAAGAACAAATTTGAAGGGTACCTGCAACTCCTGAATTGGATGCTTGAGCATCCTGGCGTGTCATAGCATGTATCCTTGCTTGGCCTCTGCCTAATTGGCTTGAACCCTGATTGTCCGGACCTCTCCACCTCCTCCTCTCCCTTCCCTTGTTCAGGCAGGAAGAGCCACCTGGAGATAAAATTGGAAAGGATGGTCCTGTGCTGACACGTTGTCCTGAACTCTACCAAACCTCCCTGGGCATAAGGACAATCTCTCCTCATATGGCCATATTGCCCACAACTAAAACAGGCTCCAGTAGCTCTATGGCAGCTCCCTGTGATAATTTCTACATCCTGGCAAAATGGTTTAACATAGCTTAATTGCCCTGAACCATGGGTACCTGGATGAGATACACTCCCAGTATGTGATCTTGAATCTGAGACACTCATCGAAGTAGGTCCAGATGACATGGCTCCACCTGATGGTGCTTGTTTCGCCCTGTTGACCACGATGGTGCTGATAACCCTGATAGCCTGATCCCCAGGAAGACCCTCCAAAAATTGTCCTTTCATTTTGGGCTTTTTCCAAAAATCCCTTGTAGCTCTATTTTCTTCTCTTGTTATCTCCATAGCAGAGGCAACATCCACTACTTGAGCAAAAGACATTCTTCCAACTTCAAAGAAGGTTAGTACATAGTGGTTCCCTTAACCCTTTGATAAATCTTCGCACTTTCATTGCTTCATTTGCAATTAGATGTGGTGCAAATCTGATAGCTTGGTGAACTTGGTAGCATATTTTTCCTGACATTCCAGAGCTTGTTTCAACTTCTCAAATTCATCAGCAAGTCTTCCCTTCTATTTTCTGGAAAGAACCTGTTTCTAAAAGCTTGAGAAAATTCATCCCATTGAGGGGTGGTCTCATGTCAGCTGCGCATTCTTCCAATAGAGTTTCATACCAGTGTGCCAGTGCCTTGAAGATTATAAGATACAAAATCCAACTCTGCCACTTCACATTAAAACCCGGAGTGCTCGCTTTGATCTATCTAAAAACTCTTGTGGGTCTTCGTCTCCAGAGTCCCTGTAAAAGTAGGTGGGTTTAGCCTCAGGAATGCTTCAATAGTTATTTCCTCACGTCCAAAAGGCTGGGCATTTCTTTGAGCGCCAGGGGAGGTTCAACATGTGGTTGGGCTCTATCTCTGCCTGTTGGGTTAAAGCGGCCACCAAATTGTCAATGGCTTGCTGCATACCCAACATCCGTGCATCAAGATCAACTGGTTGCTCCTTGGCCCTGAGCCTGAACTGTTCAAGTATTCTTCCGTGGCCCTCCCTCGCCACGACCCTCCCACGTCCTCGACCTCTTCCTCTAGGTGCTCGATTAGATTCACATCGGAGGCATTATAGTCTCCTAGCCGCACATTACGTCTACGCCTCCTAGGTGGCATCGCACCTGATAGATTGAACATGAAATTAGAACGCAGGTAGAAATTGTGAATAAGAATGACATAAGACCAAACGACTTAAAAATAGACTTAAGAAGACATTCCTATTAGGCCTTTGATAGGGTCGCGCTTTGTGAAAATGGCCGGCAACCATTTACACAATCATGACTCTACTAAAGGACACTTGCTCCATATTCACAGGGAAACCTAAAGCTCTGATACCAACTTTGTCACAACCAGCTTAGGCCATGACCGCATGGGAATACCTTTCCAGCAAGCCTTAACATACCAAATTTCTAGGAAAACGGGAAGTTTCCTTTTTTTCGATCATTTCCCAAATAAAATACAATATATAATATTCCCAGTTAAATCCAGACATATGGGCATCAAGCATTCTCAGAATGCGCCATTCCAGTATATATATCTAAACTTAGTTTACAAATCCTTTCTAAAATATATTCTATACATATCTAAATCTTAACTATGTATGCTTAAGCACAAATATATACATAAAAACAAAACTAATCCGAGACCCTGCCTTGACATATGGAGCATTAAACAGTTCTAACAATAAAACTCAACAAAAATAGGTTCCAGTGTACCAAAAGGCCTTCTCAAGAAGGTTCACAAACTTAGACAATCGGCTACTAAGGAGCCGTGGATGGGAACCTAAACCACCTTCTTGAAAAGAGAGAAAACAACGAGTGAGTTTTGCAACTCAGTGGTAGACATGATGTCTATAACCCACATGAGACAATATATAATCCATAAATAAAATAATAATAGCTTCATAGTTCATATAAATTCAACAAATCCTTTTATTTATGAATAAGATTCTTGAAAACATTCCACTTTATAAAAAATAACGGGAATCATCAAATTCAGGATAAACAGAAGGATTTACACTCAGGCGGCCATTCCTCGTGTGATCCTAAAGCAGATGGTCCTACCCATGCGGATAGCCATAAAACAAAGGATCCACTGTATGATCCTAAATTTATAATCAAGGTGCACCAAGGCTAACGCTACTGTCGTTAGCTACAACCTCTAGAAATTCTTCCCAAAACATATAATTACTTTATACAAATCAATAAAAATGGGTCATACCCACTATCCATGAATCATTTCTCAAATCTATATCGGGGTCGATAGCTTTCAATTAGTTCAATCTATGAAATTTAATATTTCTTTATTAAATTTCTAAATTATATCATATTGTCTCATGTGTAAATTTTCAAATAAAATATAACCTATTTACATTAAATCTATTTTCACCAAACATTTATATAACATAGCCAAATAATTATTTCTCAGCCTCTAATTTACTAAAATATATTTTTAACTAATTTAGAATAATTAAAAACAATTATAGACATAATGTCTACTCACAAACTATTTCAGAATTGAATATCAACTTCCAAGTGCCACCAATCCAACAGTTAACGCTCAATTGCTCTATAATCTAGAAACAATATAAATAAAATATTATAATTAAACAATAATACCAATTTATACAATTTACCCCAAATCACTAATTTAAAGAATAAAAAAAATTTGAATATTAATCCTAAATTAACTAGAAAATTTAATAAATAAAATAGAGCAAGTGAGGCTTATTTACCTGGAAGACAAGAATTAGTGAAGAAATTCACTCCAATTTCTTGTAAAAACTTCAAGCTCTCTAATGGATTTTAGAGAAAAATAGAGGTAGAGGAGAAAGAGATAGATGATGAAGAGGAGGAGGAGATGATGATTATGGAGGTGATGGTGATTTTTTTTTTTTGAATGAAAGAAGAAAAAGAAGAAACGAAGAAGAAGAAGAACGAAGCGAGAGGAGGAAGAAAGAAGACAGAAGAGAGGAGGAAGAAAAAGTCACGGAAGTGAGTGAGGGAGGAAAAAGAGAGAAAGAAAAAGAAAAGAGAGAAAACTATGGTAGTCTATACCACTTAAGGTGACGTGTCCTTACCTCAAAAAAAAATTTTTATAATTTTTTTTGGTTTGCACAGGCTATTTATATTACAACTCATAATAGTGTCATATATATAGCAGTAAATGTAGATCATTGTTATTTGAAGCATCTAATAAAAAGATGATTTGTGGCATTGTGGGTCCAGAGAAGCACATAGTTAAAATGGGTAATTAAAAACAACAATGCAATTAATGATATGGGTTAGTTACCGTAAAATTTAAAAAATGAAAAAATATACATTAATTTGGTACAGTTTTATGTGGAAGCAAGCACGTGTTGTGTCCTTTCTAAAATCTCCTTTTTGTTTGTTTCCTAAAAAAATTGAAATGAAGCAATTTTCTTTCTTGAAATTCCGTGTGAGATTGAAGATTTTGAATTGAAAAAGTATGTGGTGTATCTTCGCTCTGAAAGGATCCTTTTTCTTTTTTCTTCTTTCCATTTCAGCTCACCGTGCCATGAGTATATCTTCTACATTTGGAATTTCCTCTGCTAATCAAGACCATCGCTACGTCAATTTTTTGGGTATAGTTCTATGGGATTGGAAATATTGAAGGTGGTGGTGGTGGTTTGAAAGAAAAAACGTTTATTGAGGATAGGAGTTGTGTGGAGAACTGACAGACAGGGAGAGGGAGGACAGCTGGCACGGTGGTCAATTCGACGTTGCCGATGGACTTGAGCTCAGCAATGGCGATGGAGTGATGTCGCGGTTAGAAAGAGGTGTGTGAGGCAAAGAACCTCATTTTACGCATTGTGGTTTTCGACATGCAGGAGTTGACGTTGCGGCAACAGAGAACGCAAGCTATGACGAAGCCATCCTTATAATTTGTTTTTCCTTTGTATAATTTATACTAACTAACACGTATCATCATTATTTTAATTACCCACTTACCCAAATTTATATTTAATTACCCACTTTAATTTGCTTCTCTACAGCCACAGTGGTCACTATCCTCTTTTCATTAGATGCTTCAAACAACTCGAGCCCTATCAGCGACCCGATTCAGGAACGTGATCGACACGTGAGAATAACATTTTCATGTAAGTCTTGTGACCTACTAGAGTCTTCTATATACATGTTTAAAACATAAAACCATTAGAAACATAAATTCATTTTGTATATACAAATTACATACTCTTTAAAGTTTGTATAACCATAATGATTTCACAAAACAAACTCTAAAGTCTGTAAATCATAATACAAACATATATATATATATATATATATATATATATATATATATATATGATACAAAATAACCATGAATACTAAATTATTAAACACAAATAAGTATGTTCTATCATGGTATGCAAAATGAAAATATGCTCTATGGTTAGGAACTGGTTGCATCCAACAATACCAGAGCACTTTTAATCTATAACAAGATGCTTCACCTGAGTTAAACTCACCAGCTGAAACTGCTATTTATTCCTAAAAGAAGGTGGTTGATATGAACCTCCATAGTTGCTATATCTATTATCTCTAATGGGAAAAAGGGAGGGCAAGTTTTATCCAAAAACTCAATGAGCTTGAAACCCCTTCATGGGACACCAAGGAAGAATACATAAAATCATAATAATGATACTAATAAAGCTTTAAAACATTTAATATTTGCATATATATAATCAAAATCATTATTCTCCATAATTCAAAACAACGGTACTCTTAATAGAAAAACATGGATCTTTGGTTATGCACAAATTATGTGACATAACAAAATCTTTGTTATGTATATCAACCATGGTAACAATTCTGCTGCTATGGAGGTTGCCCCTGAAGACAAATTGGTATTAAGGTTCAACATTCATTCATTTGTTATTACTCTTTTCTATATAGCTACTATCTAGTCAAAGTCATAAAACTAATTCTTTTCTCTAAAACTCTATATGGTGTTCTACTCTATGTTTAAAGCTCTTTAATTTCATATATTGATAATAATCTTAAAAACATTAATGTCCACAAAATCTCTAAATACAATCACATTCATAATCATGCTCTTTATAAACTCATGTTAGCAACAATTGTCCCATGGTTTTACATAAAACACATAGTTCATGCTATTCTAAAAACCAAATTTTCATACTCTAAAATTGTGCAATAAGCCATGTTTTCATGAAAATATTTCTAATGAACAACATAGAAATCACAAAATTGAATCCACTTACTTGGAGGGGTGGAATATGCAGGATGAACACCAAAGGACTCTTCTAAGGAAGTAGGAATGTCACCAATATTTGTCATTCAAGCAACAAAACTCTAGATCAATCTTTATAGACTAATCTAATCCTAGCAACAAAGAGGGTGCACCATCTGCTTGCCACCCTTGAAAGAGCAACAATGCTAACCCAAAACATGAGAAATGGAGGAAAAGGAAGCTAAACTAACAAACCAACTTACCTTTGAGCTTGGAAGATAAAGGATTGGAGTTAAATTGAGATAAAAGGAGGAGGAAGGGTGCTATGGTGGTTAGGGTTCAAGTTCTGAAATGGGAGCCAAAATGGGGGTTAAAAAAGGGTAGAGGGTCATCTAATTCAAAATTGTGATTTTGCACCATCTGTCATGGACTTCACTTGTCCAATCGGCCTCATAAGTGCTACACAGAATGGTTAACTTGCTGATTCAACAAACCAGCCTCATTGCAACGGCCTGTTTGCATAATTCTCCAGGCAGCAACACTAATCCGGATATCCTTTGGCCCACCACACATCAAGGTTCTTCCCAACAACATGGGTAGGTTTCAAGAGACTCTAATGCCGTACTAATTTGTTTGGGGACATGTGTCCTCAATATATTAATTCATTAAAGTCCAACACCATGGGAGCATTCGCCTATATATATATATATATATATATATATGGTGTTTATAATAGGAGAAATAATTAGGAATTAATTTGATTCATAAATAAATTTTATATTTAGGTGTTTTAAAAATGAGATTATATTATTTATCACAACCATGAAATTTGATTTCTTTGATTTTAAAGTCTTATCCAATCTTATCAAATTTGATATGATTAGATAAGAAGTGAATTAATTTTAAAACTTAAATACAAATTAAATCATCATTTCAAATACTTTATCATGTATTCTAATATTATAATTGATTTCAAAATCAATTGAAAATATATTTTACATGTCATCATTATAAACATAGGATTTAAGTTATAAATTAAATAATTTTAAATCGAATCAATTACCAATTTTAGTGGTTCCAAATACTAGCATGTAGTATTCCCATACAAGAGTGTGTCTACAGTTTTCCAAGCTCAAGAAGCTTATCTTGCTATCTAAAATTGCTAGTGGGATAGCATCTAGTATCATTCATATATACGCACAAAACAACAGAGAAAATGAGGCTTCCTGTTACATAAAAAATGAACCCACTCTTGCTTTGTTTCCCCTTCTATCTCTTCCTTTTTTGGCATATTTTCCTTTTCATTAATTATGATTTAATTGTTCACAGTTTCCATTAATGATCCTTTATTGTATTTCATTTCTTCTTCTATTTCAAAATAAATGGCATTTTTAGATGTCATAAATGAAAAAATTTCAATTTAATTTGGTATTTTTGTGGTTTTTCATTAATTATTATTTCTCAAAAAAATATAGTAGTATTATTTAATAAAATAATATAAAAGTTGCTCTCAATAAGAAAAAATCATCATTTAATATTTGATAAATATATTATACAGTTTGTATTAAAAAATAAGATGACTATAATGGACATAAATATTAAAGATAATAATTTCTATTTTTATTGATATCAATTTGAGTAAGGTTATATTAATCTATTAAGTTTAAAGCGCACAATTAGCCTAAAAAATATTCCATGAGATGCTCTTAAAAAATAATTGTAGCTTTTAAAAGCCAAAAGCAAAAACATCTCACATTTCCTTTTTATCAAACAAAAAATTGACTTATATTTTTCATTAGTAGAAATACTTCTATAAGAAAGTATTAGTAAACCAAGCCTTAATATTTATTCCACACTACCAATCAAATCATTAAAATCTGTTTGAACTGGACTCATATTATATATGCAAAATGGGTTGAAAATGTAATTTAATTTATTTATTTAATAATCTATAATACTAATGTTCAAGAATCCTTTAAAGGAAAATTTTAAAGGAGTTTAAGAGAGTAACTTAGGGCCCATAATTTTCATAACTTTAATAATTAATAATTTAAATAAAAATCATAACCGTAATTATTTTATATTATGAGAATATCATTAAAGATTATTATCATTCAATGATAGAATTGCACTATAATAATTAAAGAATAAATTTTGAATTTAAAAATCTGTTTTAAATAAGTATAAAGCACCAGCTAGCTGCCTGTCACTTTCTATTTCATTAAATTTTTAATTATTTGATTGAAAATAAATTCAATATTGATACATTTCATTGATCTTTTATGAGTTATTAAATTATTATATTTCTTTCATCTATTGCACAATAAATGATGCATCTAAAAAATATTAGTGTTTGTTCAGATTCATTTTTGTGGAATTAATTTGAAGTGTAATTAAGCTTAATTAGTGTTGGCTTAGACAAAGCTGGGTCCTAGCATGAGCCCATAGAGTGAGTGGGTGCATGGATGAAGCCCAATTAAGGAAAACACTTAATGGGTTGATGTTAGGACCTTTGAGAACTATCTTTCTTCAGACTGATAAGCTTTTAGGGGCCATAATCCCAAAATAATAGACTCAATCTCTAGGGGCAGCTCGGAGGCATTAAACAGCTTTTCCATAATCTGGCAAAGACGCCAAAAGAAAGAGTAACCCCATCATGGAGAAAATTCATTTCCAGCGAATAACCCAAGTCTCAAGTCCCTTTTCCCTTTGAAAAACCTGCCATAGATGGCTTTATGAGTGGCTAGAACAAGCAAAATATCCCCTTTTATTATCCATAAAACACATGTCACCAAGGAAAGGAGGGTATCCTTATGTCATTTCAAAAGGCTGAAAGATGAGTCACACAAGTAAAAAACAGCTCATTGACAACTATTAAGAGGAAAAAGTCCCTAGTTTCTTGGTCCAAACAAAAAAAAGAAAAAGAGTGGAAATGGTACCATAAAAAGACACACAACTCCCTATATTTTTTCAACAACACAAACACACAATCTTGGCTCCCAAGAACACTCAAATTTTTAAGAGCACTCATTCATTAACACAAAAGAACAAACCTATTTTGGAAGAACAGGAGAACCAAGGGAGAAGGGTAGAGATGGCATCCTTCCAAGTATAGGAATAGGCTTCCAATGATCCTTAATGGCTCTTTGTGTTGGTGGCTCTTGTTCTCTAGTCTAAGCCACACAAGGAGATAGTTCCTTTTCCCTCCTCATTCTCATTTTCCTCTCTAATTTATAAACCCATATATTAAAGTCTTGTTTATTATCATTAAATCCATTCTAAGACTCCATTTCGAAGTGTTATATACACAAATAAAGAGAAATCAAGGTGAATTTTATAAAATCTTAAGATGGTTCTATACCTTATTTAGTATATGAATGGCCAAGTTGGATCTGATGATTCACCAAATCTTGTCTTGTAATTTCGATAATTGCTCTTCCCTAATATTATATATTTCATTGTAATCGATCATTTTGTTTTTATTTAAGTAGAAAGTGAAAGCAACTTACACTACCTAGGAAATATTCATACAATATAGAATGGCCCCCGACAACATGATCAAAAGAAATCCTTTGCATGCAGCTCTATGGTTCTACTTGATTGTTTTGTCTAAAACCTTTAGTAGGGTGTGTGCTTAATAGTTAAATAGTGGCCTAAACATTTATCGGGTGATTAATAGTCCAGTCACCTTGAAACATTTATGGTGTGCTTAATAGTGGCCTGAAGCATTTATGTGCTTATATTGGCCTAATACTAAGGATGACAATTTCAACCCGACCGCGGGTTCCCGCACTACACCCGTTTAAGTGGGTTTAAACCGTCCCGGGATTCGGGTTGATGGGGGTTTGCCTGCGGTCGGGCGGGTGCGGGTTAAGGTGAACAGCCAACCAGCCCGCACCCCATATATATATTTTAAAAAAATATAATTATTAATGTATTGTGTGTGTAGATATATAAATATTTGTAAAGAAAATATTTTAATATGATTGCGCTAAAGTAAAGAAAGGTCAAATAAATTAATAAAATAAAAAAATAAAACTCTTGTATTAATGCGGCTTGGAGCTTGCATCAGATATAAAAGGAAAGTGCTGGACAAGGTAAATAGGATGAGAAAGATCATGATTTAAATATTGTGTATATATTTTTTTTTCTAAAGAAAATCATTAACCCTGAGTAATAACCTTAACTCACTCATACTTTTGTGAATAACATTTGACATTCACGGTCCACACCAGCTCTGGCACTTCCTTTGCCTTCAAATAAGACCCATTCTTCAAGCCGAGGTCCTCTACGGCGTCCCTCGTCAGTAAGCGCCGCCATCTTGTGGTCTTCCTTCTATCGCCATTGTGTGGTCTTCCTTTCGCTCATGTAGATCTAACTTCCACCAGCCATTTCTAGACTTTTCAACTCACATCAGATCTTACTTCCTTCACCGCCACTGTGTCTCTCCTTCCGCCGTATGGTCTTTCTGCTACCATCATATGATCTTGCTTCTACTGCCATCATTTCCTGAGCCCATCCGGTTAGATCCAAAGCCTTAACTTTCTAATTAGTTGAAATTTTGAATTTTTTTTCTCTAAATGCTTGAGACCACATTGGGTATGAGTTGAGTTTTGGCAAATAAGTTGAGTTGAATTTTTCTCTAGCTGAATGCACCTCATTCCAAGCATCATTTAAGCTGTGATATTAACTTTTGGCAAATGAGTTGAGTTTGTTCCTCTCTTGAGACAAATTTTTATGAATGTGTAGAGATGCTTGGGTATTTTTTAATTAATTTGTAGCTTGTTCTTTTTTATTTGAATTTACAGCTTTTCAAATGGAGGCTAATGCAACCATGATCTGTAAGGATGTTTTATGCCTACAAGAAGAAAGTGTTGATCCAACCATAGGAGCAATACCTATCCCAAAAATGAAAATGAAACACTTGAAGTTGAAGATAACAACAAATCTAATCTAAAGAGTGTTTATTGGCAGTATTTTGAAAAATATAAAGTAGATGGAGAATGGAAGGCGAAATGCCTTCATTGTGGCAAGGTACTTAGTACAACCCATAGGAATGGGACCAAGGCATTGAAAAATCATGTGCTTAACCATTGCAAGAGAATAAAATTAATCACATCAAAGCAATCAACTATTGCTGAATGTTTTGTGACACAAAAAGGGGAAGAAAATTTCACATTTGATCCAAGCATACTCAAGAAGGTGTCTTGCCAAGATGGTTATAATGCATGAATATCCATTAAGTGCTGTGGAACATATTGCATTGAGAGTATTATCCTCTTCAAGCCTTCATTTAAGGTGCCTAGTCGCAACACAATCAAGAAAGACATCCTTCAATTTTATGAGGAAGAAAAACTCAAAACAACTTTGTCATTGGACCAAAATGGAAGTAAGGTGGCAATTACAATAGACATGTGGACTTCCAACCAAAGCAAAGGATACATGGTTATCAGGCACACTACATTGATAGCACATGAAATTTGCAGATGCGCATTTTGAGGTTTTTCTCCATTCCTTCTTGTACTTAACATTAAATTAATGGTCCTTATCATTTCATGATATATATGTTTTTCAAATTTTTCAGTTTTTCTTATGTTCCCGCCCTCACACAAGCAATGTGCTCACATACATTAATGAAGGTTTTGTTGGAATGGAACGTAGATAGAAAATTATCAACCATTACATTGGATAATTGTTCTACTAATGATGCTATGGTGGAAGAGTTGTTAGGACGCTTGGATTGATTACTTGGTATTAAAGGGGAAATTATTGCATATGCGTTGTGCTGCTCATATTGAATTTGATTGTGAAAGATGGTTTAGATATAGTTAAGGAAAGTGTGGAAAAGATTCGTAATAGTGTATTATATTGGAGAGCAACTGCTAAAAGACATGAAACATTTGTTGCTTGGTGTGGTAAATCAGGTATTCCATACACAAGAAAATTAGTTATTGATTGCCCAACTAGATGGAACTCAACTTATGTAATGTTAGAAACAACTTCATTGTACAAAGATGTCTTCCCTCGTTTAAGACAAAAGGAACCTCAATATAAAAGTGTGCCAAGTAATGAGGAGTGGGAACTTGCTAAGGACATATGTGGTAAATTGAAAGTGTTTTATGATGTGATTCAATTATTTTCTGGGACACAATATCCAACTGCTAATATTTACTTCATAAAATTTGTGAAATAAAGTTGGCATTGGAAAAATGGGCTTGTTCTCTTAATCTATGATTAGTCATATGGCATGTAATATGAAGAGAAAGTTTGAAAAGTATTGGGATGAAGTTCATGGCATTATGGGTGTTGCTGTTGTCCTAGACCCTAGGTATAAAATTGCTTTTCTTGAGTACAATTCTCAAAATTATATCCAGATTCAATAGATTGTACGAAGCAAGTTCAAAGAATTCAACAATTATGCTATGACTTGATCATTGAGTACCAACAAAAGGCAAGCTCTTCAAGCTCAAATGTGCAAGAATTTTCTACACAAAACCACACTCTTCAGAAGATCAAGATGATGATGTTGCTTATGAGTTGTATCTTAGAAAGTTAAAGAAAGCAAATGGCTCACTTGTGAAAACTGAATTGATTTTTACATTGAGGAAGATATTATTCCAAGAACTCCTGATTTTGAGATTTTAGTTTGGTGGAAAGTGAATGGGGCCAAGTATCCAACTCTCTTCAACAAATTGCTAGAGATATATTTGTTATCCCACCTTGTCTAGTGTTGCTCTGAATCGCTTTTAGTGTGAGTGGTCGTTTGATTAGTCGTAATTGTGGTAATCTAAATGAGGACACAATAGAAGCTTTGATGTGTTCTCAAAATTGGTTGTGGGCAACTTATGGAGGCAAAGGTAAATTTTTTCATATACTTTATCTTATTCTTTTATTTCAAAGATATTTATATTCAAATGATGTTAATTGATTTATTAATGAATTTATTATGTTTAATTTGTAGGTACAAAACCTACTTCCTGTGAATGATTATCAAATAGAATGATGAAAATGAGGATGTAGAAATTGAAAAATGATGATTTGAAGAACTATGAGGCTAGACGCCTAGACATGAAGTCATTATGGTTTTGTTGTAATTTGATATATGTTAAACTTGTTTGGAACTTAATTGTTTTTTCTATCATGGATATTTTGTTATGTTTTTGGTACTGATAATTATTGCTTTAGAATTTAAATATTAACATTGTCATTGAGTGTATTTTATATTTTTGTGTTTGAATTTTTACATTTTGAAATAATTTCAAAGGTTTTTTTAAAAATAGCGGGGCGGGGCGGTCCGCGGGGGGTGCGGATTTAAACTTGTAAAACCCGGGGTAAGGCGGGCGGGTTGAAACTCTTTTACCTAGTATGGGGAGGGCCGGGTAAGCAAAAACCCGTCCCAACCCGCCCCATGCATCCCTACCTAATACCCCTCTATACTCTTATTTTGCACGAAAAGGTCTAAACTCTAAAGAATAGAAACAAAGGAAGGTGAATGAAACAATAAAAAGATATTATTGTTTGGTTAAATAATATGTAAAGTCAGGTTTTAATACAAACTACGAACATTTCATGATAATAATTTAATTCTTGAAAATTAAGCATGCTTTTGTAAGTACTATATTAATAAAGTGGCATTGTATGAGTAAAATATAAAGCTTAAAAATTAGCTAGAGGGCTTGTGCGAAATAATTGGCTTGCTCAAACAGAAGAAAAACGAAAATATCTCACTGAAACTATATCATGTAAAAAGTAAATCATTGGCTTTTGATAAAATAATTTTTTCACATATTTTGTCTCTTTTCAATGACACCTTTGAGCTTGATGTAAATAAAATAAAAATAAAAATCAACAAATGGAGAACTACTTCTTACGTATGTCAATGTAGCCTCTTGGTATATCCCCATAAATGTTTAAATAACTCTTCTCTTATTTTTCAGCTTCAGAGGTGGATTAAGTTTTTTCTTTCTTTCGATATTTATTGTAAGAGACTCGACACTCAAACAGGAGAGTGGAGCAAGAGCACAGATGGAAATGCATGCAAACAACACATAATAATAGTAATAAATAAACACAACCAAGCAACACACAATACCGACACAAAACACCTAACCATTAGACATGCACAGTTTATTTAAAAAATAAATAAATAAAAAAGACTTGCACCATCTATCCTATCTTGACACTAATTTTTAAGGAGTGCGGTTATTTAAACATATAAATATAGAACATTATATATGAAAAAAAAATTAAAAAGACAGAAGTTAAAAAAATAATTAGGCCAAAAATAAATACCTACTGCTAACTTTATTGATAATATAGTAGCTACTACTATTTATATTACAACTCATAGATAGTGTCATATATATATATACACACACACAAAATATGGTGTTTATAATGGGAGAAATTAGGAATTAATTTGATTCATAAATAAATTTTATATTTAGATGTTTTAAAATGAGATGATATTATTTATCACAACCATGGAATTTGATTTCTTTGATTTTAAAGTCTTATCCAATCTTATCAAATTTGTCATGATCCGATAAGAAGTGAATTAATTTTAAAACTTAAATACAAATTAAATCATCATTTCAAATGCTATATCATGTATTCTAAATATTATAATGGATTTAAAAATAAATTCAAAATATATTTTATATATAATCATTATAGACATGGGATTTAAGATATAAATTAAAATTTTTAATCGAATCAATTACCAATTTTAGTGATTCCAAATACTAGCATGTAGTATTCCCATACAAGAGTGTGTCTTCAGTTTTCCAAGCTCAGGAAGCTTATCTTGCTATATAAATTGCTAGTGGGATAGCATCTAATATCATTCATACTTACAAGTTACAAAACAACAGAGAAAGTGAGGCTTCCTATCACATAAAAAATGAGACCACTCTTGCTTTGCTTCCCCTTCTCTTCCTTTTCTTGGTATGTTTTCCTTTTCATTAATTATGATTTAGTTGTTTCACAGTTTCCATTAATGATCCTTTATTGTATTTCATTGCTTCTTCTATTTCAAAATAAATGGCATTTTAGATGTCACGCATGAAAAATTTTATACTTAATTTGGTATTATTGTGGTTTTTCCATTAATCTCTTGTACATTTTTTTCTAGGAACAATCATTGTAAACTAAAACAAACCCCTCAATTGCATGACATTCAAATACCCAATAATTTTCTTACAAATTAATTTTCATACAGATTAATTTGTGAGAAGCTCTTTCAAAAAATTATTTTGCAGAAGTTTACCCAAACTGGCCCTACCTAGCCATCATCTGATCCCTTTTTTTTATTAATTCTCATTATTCGATCTGTTTGGAGCAGTTTGCTTCTGTGGAGTCAAGACAAGCCAAGAATTCAAAACCTCCTCCGGTTGAAGTCTGATATCCAATCTGTAAATGACGCCAAGACTCAGGAACAAGTGGTTGAAGGCGTCAAGCACAAATGTGAAGAGCCTCTTGTTACAAACACAAAGATGACCGTAGAAAAAGAGGTGATTACAGAAGATTTTGAGCCAAGGCCAAGCATTACATCTTACAATGATGAGATACTATTGCCACATTGAAGAAAAAATTTGTGAAAAACGACTTTAAACCTAGGCCAAGTGTTACATCTTACAATGATGAATTTGAGCCCAGGCCAAGCATCACAAAGTATAATGACTAAATGAAGAAGGAGAATATGAACGTAGCTGCATTAATTAATGCAAAGAAAATAAAAAACAACATTGCAAAGTGTTGTTACTTGCAACTGTGTGTGTCCAATAATTGAACATGGTGTGATTTAGATGAATAGTAGGAGTGTCGTCTCGAGCTGTAACATGGTTATAGCCGAGAGCTGAGCATGCCATTTGGTGCCGCAGAGCAGTGGCATTAATATGGGTGATGTATTATGCTTTCTGAATAAAATATGTATTGTATTCTCCTAAACCATGTATATAAATTTCGCTAATATTTAATAAAGTAATTAATGAATAGTTAGGCATGTGTTTTGGGTACGTCACTCAGCCACAAAATGTTCGAATGATGTATAAATTAACAAAATTAACCATCCACCCATCCAATTTTCTATCAAAATTAGTAGTACATTTCTAATTCAACACTCTTCCCTTTTGTCCATCTAAAATTTGCCACTACGTGTTACTTTTTTAGTGCATCTGTACAAAATCCTTTCCTACCATTTAGCACTAGTGACTTATTTTTCAAGTGATATGCACTATTTGTTGGTATTGTTAAATATAGTATATCATTCATTTATGCAATTAATTTACTATTTATCCATAACTAATGAGCAGTGTAGTAATTTGTACAAATCTAATATCCTATTTATAATACTTATATATTTTGTTAAATATTAATTTTGTCCATAAAACTCTACATTATGGAATTACATTTATCTATGGAGTACATTTATAAAAAAATTTCCCTTTTTTACTTCCACACCAAACACACCCTGTAAGCTACAAAATTATTTTTATTATCATCATCAATTTTTTCCTTAAATTTTCGCTTCTATTAGAATTATTTGTGATGGTGAGATTATAATATTATATATTATATATTATACAACATAATCTTAATACAAGTACCCAACATTATATAATGTTAAAATTTTAGCAAGTCTTATATATATTAGGGCTTATACTATACCTAACAAACTCTAATTAAGTTCCTTCTCGCTTACAATTGTATAAATCAGCTACTTCATTCAGCCTCTTTAATTTTTGTACAAAACATATATAGAGAACCACAGAAAAAGAGAGAAAGATAAAAAGAGACCCGGTTAGCATGGTAATAGAAAATAGTTTATAATTATTTAATTAAGACTATAGTACAGTATTAATTTTGTAATGATTTAAGATCAGGAGAGGACAGAAGAAAAAAATGAAGTGGGATATTGATTTTTTTTGAAGAAAAATTTTAGATTTAAATGTGTTTCTGAAAAACTTTTGAAAGAGTGAGAGTAATTTTCTCTTCAATTAATTTGTTCAATAGGCAAAGTAATATAGTTATGGATTTTCAATATCTATACAGGACATATACGGAGAAAAGTGACCAACAACAGTAGAAAGAGAAATAATAGATAATAAAAAAAAAATACACTATGGACTCTAAATATTCCCGTATGCAGTGGCAGAACTACATATATAGGGACATAACGGGGGTAGCAAATTATGGGGTCCTACATTTTTTTTAAAATCAAAATTATATGTATATCTATACTATATATAAAGGGAATAGTCCATTTGGTGTCCAAAATTTTTATTGCCTAAAATGCCCTTAATGCATAGGAAATTGAAGGAAGTTACAAAAACAAATGAAATAAATTAAAAAAATTGAAAGAAATTACAAAAAAAAAAATATATGGATTGATAGGCACGCAAGTGCCTTAATACATAATTACATAATGGACTAATTACTCCCTCTATCAATATTGCACCTACCCTCTCTTTGAATTCAAACGCACATTTACCTCTCCTCTCTAACATAATTTTCAAGATCTCAATTTTGCAAATCTGATCTTCTTCAACCTCGATCGCTTCTAACAACCATCAAAATCCCTACTTTATGTCCATTGTACTGTTCAAGAACTCTACCTAACCCTTCCTCCGTCACCACCATCATCGTGACCACCGTATCACTTTTGTTGCCAGCCTTCCTCCTCTTCAAACAAGTCTAGGTATGTAGGAATTCTGGTTTCCTGCTTTGTTGATTGTTACTACCAAACAAACTCCCCTCTTTAATGGGATCCAATTCCAAAGAACCCATTTGCCTTCCCATCAATTTGGGAAAAAATAGAAAAAAGCTTCAAACTTCAACCCAAAAATGCATGAAAACTAGGTTGCCCAGGTTGGAATCTTTTCAACGAGGTTCCAAAAATAGTTCCTAGATAGTGAAAGAAGCGGAAAAAGAGACCAAACTTGCTTGAAGTGGTTGTTGTTTGTTGCTATTGTTGTTCATATTCGTCTTTGTGGTTTTGATTCAATTTAAAGAGAAAAGGAATATGCTTTAGAATGGAAGAGCATTAGTCTAATTGAGCTCAAGTCTCATGCTATATGCAATAAATTAGGGATTTTTAGGGTTTTGTTTGTGGGGTGAAAATAAGTGTTATGAAATAGAAATAGAATAAATTAGTAAGGGTAGAGTAATCATTTTATGTATTTCTTAGATTTTTTAAAATTAGAATTTAGGGATAAGGGAGGTTATTGTATTAAGTTTAAATAAAGTAAGGGAGATGAGTGTCATTTTCAAATCTAAAAGAGAAATGTGTAATATTGATAAACCTTAGAAAAGATCTGTAATTTGCCCTTATATAATTTTACTAATAAATGTTAAGTTTAAATTTAGGGTTTTATATAAATGACATTGTTAAATCTAAATGAATTTCTTTTTTTTTTTTTTTATCGTTGTAACACTACAAGCATGACCGGCATGTGGAATCTCATCTCCACATAAGTCTCGTGACCTATTAGTCTCTCTAAATGCATAATTTAATAAAATTCATTCCAAAACATAATTTCATCTCTAATATAAATCTCTAGCTCTTTGAAATCAAATCATTTTAAATACTTTTCATAATCAAGCTCTATATATCTCTGATACAAAAATATGAGTTGCTCTCAATATCAAATAAACCATAGAAATCATAATCATGAAAATACAAAACATGCATTATCTTAATGGTAAGGACTATACAATGTACATTGGAACACTCTATCTCTTACAAAATACCAAATGCAACTTCACTTTGAAGTGAAGCTCACCAATAGAATCTTTACTACTAGGAAGGAGGTGGATGGAAAGGGAAGGGCTTTGGCATATTTGTAATGAAGAAGGGAGAAAGGTGAGTTTCATCTAAAACTCATAATGACCTCACCCATAACCTCCTCATGGACAACCAAGAAAATAAATAATGATATATAATCATAAACTGTTAATGCAATATCTAAAAATCATATTCATAAATGTAAATAATATAGCTCTAAACTTGGTGTTCTTTGTAAATATAAACAACAATCTCTAATAGAGAAACAAAATATCTGGTTATGCACAATTAATGTGACATAACAAAATCTAAAACTTTGGGCACCTAACTAGGTCCAATTTCTGATTTCTCCAGGCCAAACTATATAAGGTTAATCAAATAACATGTTAACTCATTACTATTTCTTATAGTTACTCTATTCTCTAAATAAAAAAAAATACTTATTTTCTAAAACTCTATCATATACTTATGCTCCACTCTAGAAATCATCACAATATTTCACAAATATTTAAATATAATTATAAATTTATAGAATCAGTATAACAAATATGGTCCTATGAATTTTATTAAAACAACCAATTTTATGCTCTAAAATCAACTGATCAAAGCTCAATAACTAACATTACATCTCAAATCTCTTTATACAAAATTTCTAAAATTAAGCAATAAATCATATTTTTCATAAAAATAGCTCTAATGGACAACATAGAGATCATAGGATCTGAACCTACTCACCTAGTGAGGTGGATAATGAAGGATCTACACTTGCAAAGCTCCTTGAGAGGAATAACACCAATATCTAACAATAAAGCCATAATACTCTGGATTAATTTTTAGAAATCACTAGATAACTCAGATCTAACTCTAATACTAAGGAGAAACATCATCTCCAAAATAAAGGAAAAATGGAAGAATAGAAGTAAAAACATCAAAATCTCTTACCATAAAGCCTTGAAAGTGAAAGATTGAAGCTAAAATTGAGAAAATGGAAGAAAATGGAGTTTGGAGGGTGAAGGGAGTTTGAGGAAGGAGTTCCTCGTTCTTTTTCTTGTGTGCGTTCTGGAACCCGAAACAAAACTTTTTATAAACTTTTGACCACCTTGGTAAATGACCACTTCGGTCCCCTCCTCTCAGCTGGATTGCATTTTCTCGCCCATTGATCATATGGCCGCGTCTTCTAGGAGGTTTATGTATTGGACTTTGTTCAATACTCACTTCTTTCCATTTCATGATTAACTTCCCATTAACTTTAAAACATAAATGTAAATAAGGAAATACCCCCATTTGAATTCAAATAAAATATCAAAAAAAAAACCCAACAATTCAAAATCCAAATTTTGGGTTTTAGTTAAATCCGGAATTTTGAGATTTTCTAAACTTGTGGGTTAAAAACGAAACGTTTAAAGGTTTCGTAAAATTCATTAAAAATCACTCTTCAACTTATTTTCCCTCTAGGAACCATTATCGGACTTTTGATTCCAAGAATATGGTTCTATTATATAGCCTTCAAGGAGGTATGGATCACACTTAGCGAAATTTAAAACCAATGATGGGTCTCAGGGAACTCTGACTATACAGAACCTACCTAACCGTGAACCTCAGGTATCACAATCTTAAAAGTTTATTAACTTGGTTTTTAAAAAAATAAAAAAAAGAGATGATATCATAATTGAGCACTATTTTACAGTGAAAATATTGTTTGTTGCAATAGATAAAAACTTATAAGAATTAAATAGTAGATTCAATGATTAAATAATAAATTTATTAATTCTATTTTGATTTTTGAGGATGTTTACAAAATTTTTGACATTGTTAGATCTAAATTTGGAATGCAGCTACTTATAAATAAAAATAATATTAAAATAATTGTATATATTTGGATAAAAAATTTAAATGGTTAAAAATTAAAAAAAAACTAAATTTTAAGTGTGAAATTTACTTATAATTAAAATCATAATTTTAAAGCTTTTTATCATAAGTAAAAAAAAATTATTTCAGAATTTTAATTTTTTGTCAAAACAATCATAGGTACCAAATATTATAAAATAAATAAATTATTTCATATATTTTTTTTAATTTATTATTCAAAAGTATTTTTTTATACAATCCAAACAAAAAACTTTTTCTTAAAATTAATTTTGAGTTAATTCATTTAATCATAAAATTAATTTTTAAATAATTAATTATAAAAAACAATTATACATACTTGTCTGTTAAAATAATTTAACCTTTTAATTAATCCAAATATAATAAACATTATTAGGATATCATTTACTATAAATTATATATATATAATATAATATAATTAAATTAAATTTGATTATTATTGTTATTTATTTTACATGATAAACACTTTTTGCCCTACAAAATTTTTGGTCAAATTATGCCACTGTCGAATTAGTCAAATTTTGCACTGACAAAACTCTTGCTCTTCTTCAATACATGTCATCACTCATCATTATCCTCATGGACCATGTTGTGAAATGGCGAGCTCAAAGGAAGAAAACAAAGTAGCGCAAAATAAATATGTGGAACGTAAAGTAAATATGACAGAAAATTAACGTGGTGTGGCTTAAAGCGTACATCCATGGGCAAATGGGACAACCAAATATTTCAATATGGAAATATGATGGAGATACAAAAGATTGGCACACTCAATCAACCCAAACCCTAAATAATAGGGATGTAAAAGTGGTAAGATCACACTCAAAACCAAGTCCCAAATATACCCAAAATACCTTAATTATTTTCCTCACCGGTGTATGCACTCAACACAAAAAGAGAAGTAATTACATAATCAAACCAAACTTCTCTATTACAATATGAATGACCTTAGTTTGAAATGAACACCCATGATGGTGGTGATATACAAAGAGAAGATAAACAAAGGAAGCCAAAATCTTCTCTGATTATCCAAATGCCAACACCGAATACATCTTGGGAGTCCTCCCTACAAATGAATTGTAGTGCTTGGTTTCTCTATTGATGATCCTGAGCAAGGAGAACAAGCATTTATATAGGCATCAGAACATCAAACTTCCACTTACATGATTTTTAGTTTTCAAACCAAATTCTAGATTTCTTTGGTTGGCATCGAAAGTAAACTTTGGTGGCTATGACATAAAAGTCAAGCCACCTAGTTTGAAAAATCTCCACCTTGGCTTGATTTTTCATTCATCTTCAAATTTTGAAGTCACCTTCTCTAGTATGCCAACAAGTATACTCAAATACTCAAACTAACTAACTCTTGATGGAACAGGCACAGGCGCAAATCAAAATCAACACCCTTAGTCTTGCAAATGATAGTACTAAACTTGACACTAGTTTGCTTTCTGAAACTTGAAACAAAGGTCAGGTATCAAAAATTAACTAAGCAAGCCATGCTTGCACAACAAAGACATCATTGCCTCTCAAAACTCCACCTTCAGCAAAACACTTTGTCATTTGACCAAACGTGTCCAACATCTTCCATACTCCAAAATTTTCCCATAACTTTTTATGAGCTCTGATACAGTTTGTTGTGAAATGGCAAGCTCAAAAGGAAAAAACAGAGTAGTGCAAAATAAATATGTGGAAGCGTAAAACAAAGATGACACAAAAGGATTAACGTGGTTAGGCTTAAAGCCTATATCCATGAGCAAAGGCGACAACTAAATATTTCACTATAGAAATACGATGGAGATAGAAAGGTAGGCACACTTCACCCAACCCAAACCCCAAATTATAGGGATACAAAAAGGTAAGATCTCACTCAAAACCATGTTCCAAATACATCGAAAATACTCAGTATTTTCCACATGGTGTATACACTCAACACAAAAGAGAAGTAATTACATAATCAAATCATACTTCTCTAATACAATATGAGTGACCTTAGCTTGAAATGACCACCCATGGTGGTGGTGGTATACAAAGAAAAGATAAACAAATGAAGCCAAAATTTCTCTAACTACCCAAATGCCAACACCAAATGAATCTTGGGAGTCCTCACCACAAATGAGTTGTAGTGCTTGGTTTCTCCGTGATGATCCTAAGCAAGGAGAACAAGCCTTTATATAGGCATCAGAACATCAAACTTCCACTACATGATTTTTAGTTTTCAACCCAAATATGTAGATTTCTTTGGTTGGCATCGAAAGTAAACTTTGGTGGCTATAACATAAAAGTCAAGCCACCTAGTTTGACAAATCTCCACCTTGGCTTGATTTTTTATCCATCTTCAAATTTTCAAAGTTGCATTCTAGTATGCCAAAAGGCATACTCAAATACTCAAACTACCTCTTGACGGATTAGGCACGTGCTCTATAAATCAGAATCAACGCCCTTAGTCCTTGAAATGGTAGTACTAAACCTAACACTAGTTTGCCTCCCGCAAACTTGAAACAAAGGTCGGGTATCACAAAATTCACTAAGCAAGCCATGCTTGCACAACAAAGACATCATTGCCTCTCAAAACTCCTCTTTCAGCAAAACACTTTGTCACCTTACCAAACGTGTCCAACATCTTCCACATTCCAAAATTTTCACAGAACACTTTATGAGCTCTCATACTAGTTTGTTGTGAAATGGAGCTCAAAAGGCAAAAAGAGTAGCGCAAAATTAATATATGGAAGTATAAAGCAAAGATGACACAAAAGGATTAACGTGGTTAGGTTTAAAGCCTACTTCCATGAGCAAAGGCGACAACCAAATATTTCATTATGGAAAAATGATGGAGATGCAAAAGGTGGACACACTCTACTAAACCCAAATCCCAAATAATAGGGATACAAAAGTGATAAGATCTCAATCAAAACTAAATCCCAAATACACCTAAAATACCTGAGTATTTTCCAAGTGTATACACTCAACACACAAAGAGAAGTAATTACATAATCATACCAAACTTCTCTACTACAATATGAATGACCTTAGCTTGAAATGACCACCCATGGTGGTGGTGGTATACAAAGAGATAATAAACAAAGAAGTTAAAATCTTCTCTAACTACCCAAATACCAACACCGAATAGGAGTCCTCATTACAAATGAGTTGTTGTGCTTGGTTTCTTCGTTGATGATCTTGAGCAAGGAGAACAAGCCTTTATATAGGCATCAGAACATCAAACTTCCACCAAACTTCCACCTACATGATTTTTAGTTTTCAAACCAAATCGTTGATTTCTTTGGTTGGCATCGAAAGTAAACTTTGGTGGTGCTATAACATAAAAGTTAAGCCACCTAGTTTGACAAATCTCCACCTTGGCTTGATTTTTCATCCATCTTCAAATTTTTGAAGCCGCCCTCTCTAGTATGCCAAAAGGCATACTCAAATACTCAAACTACCTCTTGACGGAACATGCATCGGGTTCTATAAATCAGAATCAACACCCTTAGTCTTACGAATAGTAGTACTAAATTGACACTAGTTTGCCTCCTGCAAACTTGAAACAAAGGTCAGGTATCACAAAATTAACTAAGCAAGCCATGCTTGGGCAACATACACATCATTGTCTCTCAAAACTCCACCTTCAGCAAAACACTTTGTCATCTGACCAAACGTGTCCAACATCTTTCACATTCCAAAATTTTTCCATAACTTTTTACGAGCTCTGATACCGATTTGTTGTGAAATGGGAGCTCAAAAGATAAAAAGAGTAGTGCAACATAAATATGTGGAAGCGTAAAGAAAAGATGACACAAAAGGATGAACGTGGTTAGACTTAAAGCCTACATCCACGGCAAATGTAACAATCAAATATTTCACTATGAAATATGATGGAGATACAAAAGGTGGGCACACTCCACTCAACCCAACCCCAAATAATCGGGATCAAAAGAGGTAAGATCCCACTCAAAACCATGTCCTAAATACATTAAAATACCTTATAGTATTTTCCTCACCGGTTTATGCACTTAACACAAAAAGAAAGTAATTACATAATCAAACCATACTTCTCTAATACAATATGAGTGACCTTAGCTTGAAATAACCACCTATGGTGGTGGTGGTATACAAAGAAAAGGTAAATAAAGGAAGCCAAAATCTTCTGACTACCCAAATGCCAACACCGAATGCATCTTGGGAGTCCTCATTACAAATGAGTTGTAGTGCTTGGTTTCTCTGTTGATGATCTTGAGCAAGGAGAACAAGCATTTATACAAGCATCAGAACATCAAACTTCCACCCACATAATTTTTAGTTTTCGAACCAAATATGTAGATTTCTTTGGTTGGCACGAAAGTAAACTTTGATGACTATAACATAAAAGTCAAGCCACCTAGTTTGACAAATCTCCATCTTGGCTTGATTTTTCATCCATCTTCAAATTTTTGATGTCGCCTCTCTAGTATGCCAAAAGGCATACTCAAATACTCAAACTACCTCTTGTGGATCAGGCACCGGGCTCAATAAATTAGAATCAACACCCATAGTCCTGTGAATGTTAGTATTAAACCTGACACTAGTTTGCCTCCTACAAACTTAAAACAAAGGTCGGTATCACAAAATTCACTAAGCAAACCATGCTTGCACAACAAAGACATCACTGCTTCTCAAAACTCTTCCTTCAGCAAAACACTTTGTCACCTAACCAAATGTGTCCAACATCTTCCACATTCCAAAATTTTCCCAAAACTCTTTATGAGCTCTCATACCAGTTGTTGTGAAATGGCAAGCTCAAAAGGTAGAACAAGAGCGCAAAATTAATATAGAAGCGTAAAGTAAAGATGACACAAAAGGATTAACATGGTTAGGTTTATAGCCTACTTCCATGGGCAAAGGCGACGACTAAATATTTCATTATGGAAATATGATGGAGATACAAAAGGTGGACACACTCTACTAAATCCAAACCCCAAATAATAAGGATACAAAAGTGGTAAAATCTCACTCAAAACTAAGTCCCAAATATACTCAAAATATCTGCAGTATTTTCTTTCAGTGTATGCACTCAACACACAAAGAGAAGTAATTACATAGTCATACCAAACTTCTCTACTACAACATGAGTAGTCTTAGCTTGAAATAACCACCCATGGTGGTGGTGGTATACAAAGAGAAGATAAACAAAGAAAGCTAAAAACTTCTCTAACTACCCAAATACCAACAAATGAGAGTCCACACTACAGATGAGTTGTTGTGCTTGGTTCTTCCGTTGATGATCTTGAGCAAGGAGAACAAGCCTTTATATAGGCATCAGAACATCAAACTTCAACCCACATGATTTTTAGTTTTCAAACCAGATCTGTTGATTTCTTTGGTTGGCACCGAAAGTAAACTTTGGTGGCTATAACATAAAAGTTAACCCACCTAGTTTGACAAATCTCCACCTTGGCTTCATTTTTCATCCATCTTCAAATTTTTGAAGTCACCTTCTCTAGTGTGGCAACATACATACTCAAATACGCAAACTACCTCTTACGAAGGCATTGGGTTCTATAAATCAGAATCAACACCTTAGCCTTGCGAATAGTAGTAATAAACTTGACACTAGTTTGCCTCCTGCAAACTTGAAATAAAGGTCAAGTATAACAAAATTAACTGAGCACGCCATGCTTGGGCACCAAACACATCATTGTCTCTCAAAACTCCACCTTCAGCAAAATACTTTGTCATCTGACCAAACATGTCCTACATCTTCCATATTCCAAAATTTTCCCATAACTCTTTACGTGCTCTAATACCAGTTTATTGTGAAATGAGGAGCTCAAAAGATAAAAACATAGTAGCGCAAAATAAATATATGGAAGCATAAAGCAAAGATGACACAAATGGATTAATAAAAGAGGTAAGATCACTCAAAACCATGTTCCAAATACACCTAAAATACCTGAAGGATTTTCTCACCGGTGTATGCACTTAACACACAAGGGAAGTAATTACATAATCAAACCATACTTCTCTAATACAACATGAGTGACCTTAGCTTGAAATGACCGCCCATGGTGGTGGTGGTATACAAAGAAGATAAAGAGGAAGCAAAAATCTTCTTGGACTACCCAAATGCCAAAACCGAATGGATTTTAGGAGTCTTCACTACAAATGAGTTGTAGTGCTTGGTTTCTCTTTTGATGATCTGAGCAAGGAGAACAAGCATTTATATAGGCATCAAAACATCAAACTTCCACCTACATGATTTTTAGTTTTCGAACCAAATATGTAGATTTCTTTGGTTTGCACCGAAAGTAAACTTTGATGGCTATAACATAAAAGTCAAGCCACCTAGTTTGACAAATCTCCACATTGGCTTGATTTTTCATCCATCTTCAAATTTTCAAGTCACCCTCTCTACTATGCCAAAAGACATACTCAAATACTCAAACTACCTCTTGGATCAGGCACGGGCTCTATAAATCAGAATCAATGCCCTTAGTCCTGAATAGTAGTACTCAACTTGATACTAGTTTGCCTCCTGAAACTTGAAACAAAGGTCGGGTATCACAAAATTCACTAAGCAAGCCATGCTTGCACAATAAAGATATCATTGCCTCTCAAAACTCCTCCTTCAGCAAAACACTTTGTCACCTAATCAAACGTGTCCAACATCTTCTACATTCCAAAATTTTCCCAGAACTCTTATGAGCTCTGATACCAATTTGTTGTGAAATGGCGAGCTCAAAAAGCAAACAGAGTTGTGCAAAATTAATATGCGAAAGCGTAAAGCAAAAATGACACAAAAGGATTAACGTGGTTAGGTTTAAAGCTTACTTCCACGGGCAAAGGCAACAACCAAATATTTCATTATGGAAATATGATGGAGATACAAAAGGTGGATACACTATACTAAACCCAAACCCCAAATAATAGGGATACAAAATGGTAAGATCTCACTCAAAACTAAGTCCCAAATATACCCAAAATATCTGAGAGTATTTTCCTCATGTATGCACTCAACACACAAAGAGAAGTAATTACATAATCATACCAAACTTCTCTACTACAATATGAGTGACCTTAGCTTGAAATGACCACCCATGGTGGTGATGGTATACAAAGAGAAGATAAATAAAGAAAGTCAAAATCTTCTCTGACTACCCAAATACTAACACCGAATGAGAGTCCACAATACAAATGAGTTGCTGTGCTTGGTTTCTCTATTGGTGATCTTGAGCAAGGAGAACAAGCCTTTATATAGGCATCAGAACATCAAACTTCCACCTACATGATTTTTAGTTTTCAAACTAGATCTATTGATTCTTTGGTTGGCATCGAAAGCAAACTTTGATGGCTATAACATAAAAGTTAACCCACCTAGTTTGACAAATCTCCACCTCGGCTTGATTTTTTATCCATCTTCAAATTTTTGAAGTCACCTTCTCTAGTATGCCAAAAGGAATATTCAAATACTCAAACTATCTCTTGACAAAACGAACGGGTTCTATAAATCAAATTAACACCCTTAGTCTTACGAATGGTAGTACTAAACCTTACACTAGTTTGCCTCTTGCAAACTTGAAACAAAGGTAAGGTATCATAAAATTAACTAAGCAAGCCATGCTTGGGCAACAAACACATCATTGTCTCTCAAAACTCTACCTTCGCAAAACACTTTGTCATCTGACCAACGTGTCTAACATCTTCCACATTCCAAAATTTTCCCATAACTCTTTATGAGCTCTAATACCAGTTTATTGTGAAATAGCGAGCTCAAAAGGCAAAAACAGTAGTGCAAAATAAATATGTGGAAGTGTAAAGTAAAGATGGCACAAAAGGATGAACGTGGTTAGGCTTAATGCCTACATCCACGGCAAATGCAACAACCAAATATTTCACTATGGAAATATGATGGAGATACAAAAGGTGTGATACTCCACTTAGCCCAACCCTCAAATAATAGGGATACAAAATAGGTAAGATCCTACTCAAAACTATATCCCAAATCTATCCAAAATACCTGAGGTATTTTCCTCACCGGTATATGCACTCAACACACTAAAAGAAGTAATTACATAATCAAACCAAACTTCTCTACTGCAATATGAGTGAGGTTAGCTTGAAATGACCACCCATGGTGGTGGTGGTATACAAAGAAAAGATTAACAAAGGAAGCCAAAATCTTCTCTGACTACCCAAATGCCAACATCGAATGCATCTTGGGAGTCCTCACTAGAAATGAGTTACATGCTTGGTTTCTCCGTTAATGATCTTGAGCAAGGACAACAAGCCTTTATATAGGCATCAAAACATTAAACTTTCACCTATATGATTTTTAGTTTTCAAACCAAATTTGTGGATTTCTTTGGTTGGCACCAAAAGTAATTTTTGGTGGCTATATATAACATAAAAGTCAAGCCACCTAGTTTGCCAGACATGTTCACTGCATAATTATATTTGTTTTTGGCACGACCATATATATAATGGTTGAATTATATACATGATCAGATTATATTAAGAAACATGCGTGATTGGATTATACCTCAAAAAATTTGCATGACAAGATAACACCAAAAAGAATATGTGTGATTGGATTATACCAACAATATATATATATATTGCATATGATCCAATGATTCAGCAAATCTTGTCTTCTTTACCTATATTTAGACATTTCCCCTATTTTTTATGGCTAATCTGATTTTTTTCTTTTTGTATAATGGCTAATCTGAATTTATTCGTCACTAAAAAAGATAATCTAAATTTATTACAATCAGTAGATCATAATTTTATATTGGTACAAAGAAGTTTAGGGGTCCACAATCCATACATTAAATCTAATCAAACTCATTAATTAAGCAAAGCAAACTCTGGAAGTGCATCTGCATCTTGTTGGTTACAGACTAGTGTATCTACAATCAAAACCAAGCAAACAACTATCATATGTTAAAATATCAAGAAGAATTGAATTACTTTGAGGATGGTCTAGTCTTCCATCGCATACCCTATTCATGTTCACCGCGAGGAGAGCGTCACTCTTTATACAAATAGGAATGGATCTTCACATATTCAAATTTCACACGGTCTTGTTATATGTGATATTTTATCATTTATTTCATTGTGTTACATGTCATATTTGAGTCCCACTATTTAAATTAATGATAAGAGATCACATATAATAAAGTCATGTGAAATTTCAACATGGGAGATTCATTCTCCAATAGAAACCCTCAGACATTCAATCTCATTAGTAAAATTAAGCCCTTCACCTATGACCATTAGTTCATCTTGTTCTGAAATCCCATCTCATGCATGGCCATCAGCCCTTTTATTATTATTGTTATTATTAATAGATCATTGTAAAGTTTAGTTTCTATACATTGATAATATAAAATAATTTTATATTGTCAACTAATAAAAATTTTAAAAAATAATAAATATATGATAGGTAATTAATATGGGAGTTTAATTTTGATGCACATAAAATATTTTTACATTTCATGTACCAAATATATATATACCTACATTCGCATCCAATCAAAATATTTTGTTTGCATGACTTTTAGAATAGTAGATAAGAGTCAACTGTATATCATAATTGATGTAGTAATACGAATAAATTACTGCATAAATTTTTTTTATATTATTGGTATGTAGAAATTAAATCTTGTTGCAAAATATAGGTTATCTAATATGATTTGATACTTTCATAAAGAAAAATAAAAATTAAACTCTAAACCCTTTTGAAATTAGTAAAAAAATTAAAATAGTATAAATTTATAATGATATACTAAATAATTAATATAAAGATGTATTTAACACAACAATGAAGAGTTAAGGAATCAAAATAAACAAAAATAAAAAAATAAAAAAAAAATCAATTAAAAAACCAAAATGAACAAGAAATAATTAAAGAACCAAAACGAACGGAAAATTGGGTAAGAGATCAAAATGTTTATTTTACGAAATAAATATGTATGTGTTTATCTCCACTCCCTGGTCTGTGAAAAAAAATTGATATTTTTTTGAAAAAATATTGGTATCACATTGACTGAAATTAGAGGATTTGTGTTTAATCATGAATTTAATTAATCCACAAAGAACCCAATTTTAAAAAAAGTTACAGTGATAAATATTCATCATTGTTAATGAAAATAATTCTAATTCTTTTAAAACAATTTTTTAATTTTCGAATAAAAATTTAGATTGAGAGATGACTCGTTGCAAATCAAGATATTTGCAAATCAAGATCAAAATATACTTTCAAATACATTGGGCTAGTATAGAAATATTTACTGTTCAGATAACTCATTAAAAAAAAAAAAACTCGAAATCCAAATTCAAATCAAAACAACGTCCCAACAAAAGACGGACTAGAGTTGTTGCCTCCTTTCAAAACAACTATATTTTTTTTATGAGAATAAACGCTCAAACCAACCAAATGGAGATGAGCGGCAATGTACAAAGAGATTAGGGGATAAAAAAGTAATACAAGAACCAGGGCAAAAAAATAAAAATAACAAACAGATAATAAGACACCTAAAAACGAGTTGAACCAGGTTCCATCCCCAATCCCTTCTGTTGGAGGATATAATTGTAATTTGAAATTAGTAATGATTAGTTTGATTAGTTAGATATATCTTTATTAAAGAATTTTTTGTTGTGGTTGCAAGTCTTTTTAACTTTGTTGAGTTGACATTGCAGGAAAGAAACATGACCAACATAAAAAAAGAGCAAAGCATAAGAAAAAGGTTACTGATATAAGTGAGTCACATATGCAAAGACTAAAAAGGTCCAACCCCATTAGCCCTTAATTAACTTTTATTTTAGATTTTGACTTTGTTCAACAAAGTAGTGAGTTGAATATCTCTTTTTAAATTATTTTTTGTTTCTTTCGTTTTCTTACTTGGCTTAATTTCGTTTATTATGGATGATTTTCTGCTTTAACTGAAATTGCTTGATGGAATTGTCTTAAGGGTGAGTTTCTGTTATTGACTTATTATTCAATTTGAGGAATAATTGTTTTCGTTTCCTCAAAAGCTTTCTCAAGTGGTTAAGATAAGCTTTACATTATAAGCTGGTTTGAACTTAAAAAAAGGGTGAAAAAAAAGATCCAAACACATAGGAATTGCTGAATATATAAAAGATTGTAAGAGTGTATGGTTGAAAATCTAAACTATATTTGTCATTAATCATTAAATCAAATTTTAACTTTAGGAATTCTTTATGCAAGTTTCAACCAATATGTTTGACATGAAATATTTGAGTTGCAACCCCAACATTACAAGAATGAAGCGAATCAAAGGCTTGATCTAAATGGACCACACAACTTTTTGCATCCTGCGTGTTCGATTCAAGACTCACAAGTTGTTAGTTGATGTTTTTGTCAAGCTAGATTGTATATTAAAGTCAAATCTATGTAAAGTGATTGGATTCCAGGTCTATTGTTTGCCTTAGTGTAGGTGGAAATTGGAATGGTCAACTATGAACAAAAATACTTGCACTGAACCTTGACCTATTTCTTTATTACAAGCTTTGTGCTTTAAGTTGAAAGTTGAAACTTCAGGTGAGAGTGTTTCTTTGGTATAATATCTTGTTGAAAGTTGAACTTGCTAGTTATAACTCATGAGAGAACTATAGCACATTGTTGAGCTAAAATTAGTAACATTTAAAATATTATAAAAAGAGAGTAAGAGGTAATATTTTTTAAATGTTGCAAAATAGGAAATTAGTAACATTTTAAAAATGTTGTGATATATGTGTTTTTGCAACATTTGAAAAATATTACAAAATGCATGTATTGTAACACTTTTCAAATGTTGCAAAATAAGAAATTAGTAACATTTTAAAAGTGCTGTGATATATATGTGTTTTTGCAACATTCGAAAATGTTACAAAATGCATCTATTGTAATACTTTTAAAATGTTAATAAAAATATAGAAAAATGTTACTAAAACTCTTTAGCGACGTAAGTAAATACAACATTTGTAAAAATGTTAGTAAAAGAAATAGCAATATTTTTTTATAATTTTGCAACATTTATTAAATGTTAGTAAAAGTCAAATCCTTAGTAGTGATATTAGTTAGTAGTTAGTAGTTTGTTATGCTCCTTACTCTATACAAGAATGCTTACACTTATATTACCATATCTTTTTTATTAGTAGTAAAATTTTCATTTCTATATTCTTTCAATTATTGCTTTCTTTTCTCTAATTATCATGGATTTCAACATGGTATTTGAGTAATTCCATCCCCTTGAGAAACTTTCGCTCCAATTTGAGTTCTTCGAACTTATTCTCATTTTCCCTTATTTTCTCCCTTTCCAAACATTGGTTGTCCCTTTATTATCATATCTGTTCTCTTTTCTTTGTTCAACCATATCTACATTTTCTTTCACATTTCCCTTTTTTCCAGATCATATACTTACCATCAAATTCCTAGATTCCCTATTATTTCTCTTAAAATCACTTTGTAATTTTGCCTCCGTCTCAAATTTGGTTCTTCATTGCTTTGTTGGACCTTGTGGTGGTTGCGTCCCGTGTGCGTCAATTTGGTTTTTCACTCTCCTGCCATTGGCTTGTCTTCCGGCATTGTGCTTCGACAATTTGTTAAATTTGTTTCGTCTTTGATTCATCATCGTAGCTCTGTTCATTATTTGTCGATCTAGTTCGTTAGATTTGCCTTCATTTCAATCTGTTCATTTTCGCGCGTTTCGCTTCCATCTCCATTTCCATTTGAGTTTTTCGGCAAGCTTTATCGGTGTGGTTGCTTGTTGCATCTTTGGCCAGTTCATGGCTAATCTCCTGGCAACTAAAGAATTTTCAATTAGTGATTCTTCTAAAAGGTTCTGTTACATTTCCTTGTTCAAGATTCAAGATTATTTGTTCAGATGGTTTGCAATGATTTGTGTTCGAAGGTTGTTGTTGTGGTTTTTCTATGAAGTTGGTTATCTTCATATTGTGGTTTCACTAGTTCCTGTGATTACCTTTGGATTCTTAGAGTCCGTTTCCAGATTGGATTATTGTGGTTTTTTTTTCACTTGGGATCATTTCAGCCTCTTTATGTTTTGGCTTATACTGCTTCAACCTTATTTGGCATGTTTTGGTTCTCATATTGGAGAACATTTGCTAGTTTAGTCTTGAGTAGGCTTTCATTGGTTTAACTTTTGCTCTTAAGAGGTAGTTAAGCATTAATTTAGCCCTATGGCTCATCTTATGACGTTAAGCTTTCATTGATAGTCTTATTGACTATAACCTCTATTTTGATATTTGCTTCTGCCTTTAAGATGTGGTTAAGCATTAGTTCAGCCTTATGACTTTGGTATTAGCTTATGCCTTTTGATTTGAGGTGGTTAAGCATTAATTGACCATGTTAGGATTGGTTGCTTCAGCCATGTGGTTAAGGTAGAGTTGGTTAAGCATTTGTTGATGATATTTCGATTTGGATTGTTGATGATTTATATTGCAACGAGCGCGTGGAGACGTCGAAGAGAGGCTAGGCACCACGCTGTTTGCTTGATGATTTTCATATTCCTTCTCCGACGAGTCCGTGGAGACGTTGAGTTAGAACTAGGTACCACCACCGTTGCATTCATCTTGTATTGTTCATTAGATTACATTGTATATTTTTCTAATTACATTGTATTTTTCCCATTTCAGTTGCATTACACTTTCATCCCAACCTGGAGATACAAAAAGTATGTATCTTCTAGCTTGCGCACGTGCTCGCTGGGTAGGGGTTCCAGAATATAATTGTAATTTGAAATTAGTTGTAGTTAGTTTAGTTAGTTAGATATTAGTTAGCAATTAGTAGTTTATTATACTCTTTACTCTATATAAGGATGCTTACACTTATATTACCATACCTTTTTTATCATCAGGAAAATTTTCATTTCTATATTCTCTCAATTATTACTCTCTTATGATTACCATGGATTTCAACACCTTCGACAATGCCATCAAGAATAGGAATAGGAATAGGAATTGCACAATGTTATTTTCTTCATAGACCATGCAGACTTGATCTTCTATTGTGAGGGTGAGGATCAATTTCATAGAAAACATCATCATGAGAGAGATTTCACATTCCTTGCAAAACAGGATGCATGTAAGTATAGTTGTCTCCCTATCGAGAAAACCAAGCTACTATCAAAGCATCTTCAATGCATGTGTAGTAGGACAAGAAAACAACTCTAATAGGCTCCATATTTTATTTCAAAGACATTAATTCATTTGAAAAAGAGAAAATTATACTCACATCAATTGAGATTTAATAAAATATAATCTACATCCCTTTATTTTCAAAATACGCATGCCGCACAGAGTTTTGAAAAATCTTACATTGATCACCTATTAACGTTAGTCTATTAGTGACTTTGACGTAATAGTACAGGTTTAATAGCATCGTTGTAAATATTAAATACTAATATAACTATTGACTGACCATATAATCTTTTTACCAAGTGATAAAAATATACCTCTTTCCATATTGGGAAAAGGACAAATGGTAAGATGGTGTGCTTTTATAATAATATAACCATTCAATAGTTATAACAAACTTTAATATTTATAACAATTCGATTAAAAAGCATGTGTTATGCACATATGTATTATTCCGTCAAAGTCACTTATGGACTAATGTTAATAAGGAAGGTCGCTGTGATTTTCTAAACTCAATGACCTAACATACAAAGTTTGAAAATAGAGATGATACGAGTTCGCTTTCACAAAATTAAATTTAAAAGGGAGCTAAGTATAATTTTTCCTTTAAAAAAATTGATATATAACAAAATCTTGTTACAACAATATTACATCACCATTATACATATTTCTTTTCTTTTATTTCATTTTCGTGGACCTTACATATGCTCTTTTTTTTTAATCATTTTGTGCGATCTATATTATAGTATTGTTATCATTCTTTTGTTTTTGTCAGCGTATTTTTGTCGTTCAGCAAACACATCTCAATTATTTTGGTAGGCGAAAAAACAAAAGTAAGGAAGTGACACCCGAGAACGCAAAATAAGAAGGTGGCAGAATTGGATGGTAATAACCTTCGTCTTATCTTCCTTATTTGGTATGTCTCGCTTTCAATTGTTTCACTTTTCTATTAATCAAAATCTTCTTATTTCCTTTCATTAATAGGTTATTACCATCTCTCTCCAATAATTTAAGCGATTCAAATGAATTGGCTTTAATATCAATCAATACTCAAATATCGTACAAAAGGAAAAAATTAAAAAAAAAAACATTCATCATTATGTTGCAGTATTCAAATTTCATGCAGGCCAAGGTTATTTTCAATATTTTTTTCTTCCCTTGTTTCAAATGATAAAAATATGTTGGAATTGGATTCGTAGTTTTGCATTTTGGGCTGAAAAAATAATCTGACTTTTATTTTCCTTAATTTTTTCCCCTTTTTCTTCTCATTATTTCTGTTGATAAGTTTTCAGCAACCATGGAATCAAGAAAAGGCCCAGGAGATCATTGGAAAATGATCATGAAAGATGAGGAAATATAAAAAAGAATCGATGGATTGAAGCACAAATGTCATGGTACCCTTGCTACAAACACACAAGTTACGGTAGAGAAAAATATTCACCGAGGATTTTGAACCAAGACCCAATATTTTCAAACGGTGTTGTTATATGTAATATTTGGTACATATCATATTTAAATCCTTGTGTTACATATCATATTTAGATCCCACTATTTGAATAAATGATAAGAGATCACATATAATAAAATTATGTAAAATTTCAACATAAAAGAGGATTGATTCTCCGGTACAAACCCTCCGTCATCCCATCAAGTTAGTAAAATTAAGCCCTTCTCTTACGACAATAAGTTCATCTGTGCTCTAAAAAATCCCATCTCATGGCTATCAGCCCCTTTATTATTATTGTTATTATTAACAGATTATTGTAAAGTTTAATTTATGTGCATCTCATAAAATTAAATTTCGGAGAGCTAAGTATAATTTTTCCTTTAAAGTATGATTGATACATAACGAAATCTTATTATGATTGATACATAACGAAATCTTATTACAACAATATTACATCACCATATATACATATTTCTTTTCTCTTATTTCATTTTCTTGAACCTCTCATATTTTTTTTTTATCATTTTGTACGATCTATATTATAGTATAGTATTGTTATCATTTTTTTGTTTTTGTCAGCGTATTTTTGTTGTTCAGCAAACACATCTCAATTATTTTGGCCAAGTGAAAAAACAAAAGTAATGAAGGGACACCCGAGAACGCAAAATATGGCCCAGTGACACTTCATTTTGCTCATCGTGTAGCCCGGCAGTATTACTTTCTGATCAAGAAGGTGGCAGAATTTTTGTCGGTTTCAAGAATTTCCCAAGTACATCGCATGCATGTATGTATGAATATTTTTATATTTTTATATCAAGTTGTCGACCGTTTCTACATGACTCTTAATAACATTATGGGTTAATTATTTTTAAGATTCTTATAATTCTATTCAATTTTTAATAAAATTTTTATAATTTAAAAATTTATAATAAAATCTCTATATTTTAATAAAGTCCTTATAATTTAACAATTTATGATAAAGTCTCTATATTATATAAATTTTTTTAATTAAATACTTTTAATTTTAAAATTTTATGACCAAGTCTTTATAGTTTTATAAAATGCTGAGACTTGATTGAATTTTCTTTTTCAATATAAAGATTTGATTGACATATTTTATACAACATAATGACTTGATTACAAATTTCTAAATTATAGGAATCTGATTTAAAATTTTTAAATGATATAGGGACTTAATGTTAAACTTTTGAATTATAGATATCAAAATAAAAATTAAGTAAAACTATATGAATCTCCGGATATTAAACCTACAATTTTTAATAACTACATAAAATTTTAAATAAATAAAATATTAAATAGCTTAATTTTCATCTTACAAGTTGCTCAGTTGAGCAGTATCAAGTTGGGATTAGGTAGAACTCTAACTCAAAGTAGCGACTTAGATATTTGAATTTTTTTAATGGTAAAGGGAGAGGGGAATCTAAAATCCAGAGAGATAAGAGATAAGGGAATCCCAACTTGACCTGTTAGTTGGGCAAATAAACTTACACCACCTCATTTTGCAATATCTTTGCAAGAGATAAGCGAATCTTGGAGCACTAATCAGAGGCGAGATTTCCCTAGGAAGCCAACTCAGCAATCATAGGACAACATGAGAAATTTTCAAGTAGTCTAAGAGTAAGATAAAACGTTTATTTTATTCTATTCATTAATCTACACATTAATAAATATTTTACCTTCTCTCAAAGTCTAAAAATTTTCGAGCTAGCACAATTGCGAGATCTACTCGCCCAAAGGAGACCCCTCGAACATAGCTTCAGTTTGAGAGTCCCTAATGTCTGAGATGATCGGTGTTGCCTTCGAGAATATAGAATATAGGATGTTCTCTCTGCAAGCTTCGAGTATGGGGAGGCAATCTGTTGGTGGGGTTCCCTCCTCATTTGGGGCCCAATAACTAATAAGAAAAAAAAAAGGAAAGAAAAACAAAAAAAAAAAAGCTACAGTAGCACTTGAATTAGAGGAAAAGAAAGAAGCCGTGAAAGCAAGAGACAATGCCGCGGAGAAGAAGAAAAGGGCATTGCAGTGGATTCATCATCAGATGGGTAACGTTCATTTATCACAAAAATTTAGTATGTTGTTTTTGATGTTGAGTTTGATACTTGATATAGCCTGTTAATTTTATTGCCTTCTCTGGTGGTTGTTTTGTGATACCCATATTGTGGAGTTATATGGTTGTGCACGCCCATGGGTGAGTATTATATTGATTGTTGAGATTCCCGCTACTAGGAAGAATAATTGTATTCCCATTGATCATAGTGGAATTGTTTCCTTGGACTAGGTTTTGTTTCCCTCTATTTGGGGATTTCCCACGTTAAAAATTGCGGTGTCTATTTTATATTTTTACCGAATTATTATCCTGCCTAGAATATATTTGGTTCTACCTATTTAACTACAAGGTGGGGGAAATATTTGTTGCTTGTTAAAAGGTTCATTCCTAAGATTTCCCCAACAAAGTGGTATCCAGAGCTTTGGTTATTTTTTATCTGTGTGGTTTAAATGGAGGAACATCAGGGCCAAATATGATCAAGTTGAATTCCAAAAATTACTCAGTTTGGAAGACCCTCAAGGAAGACATGTTATACAGTAATAAGGATTTATATGATCCAATTGAGGGAGATAAATATAAGCCTGTTGATAAGTCTGAAGCCGAATGGAACAGAATGAATAGAAAAGTTGTTGCTTTGATTAGGCGTGGTTGGATTAGTGTGTATCCACATGTTGATAAAGAAACTAATGCTCAGAGCATGTGGGGAAATTGAAGATTTATATGAAAGGAATAATGTGCAAATAAGACATATTTGATTTGGAAGCTGGTAAATATGAAATATAAAGAAGGCGATTCAATGCCAGAGCATTTGAGTAGCTTTGAGGAGATTGTCAATCAGCTGACAACCAATGAGATTACATTGTCTGATAAGTTGCAAGCATTGTTGTTGTTGAGCTCTTTACTTGACAGTTGGGAAGTCCTAGTTGTGACATTGACTAACTGCTCAAATGGGAAGTTGACATTGTCAATGGTTAAAGAAAGCATGTTGAATGAAGATGCCAGAAGAAGAGAGTGGGTTTTGATTAGTGCCTCCACCCAGTCAGAAGCACTTGTTGTAGAGTCACGGGAAGAAGTAGAGTAAAAGACCTCATAATCCTGAAAAGGGAGCAGCAAGTCAAGGAGTAAGTCCAAGACAAGAAAAGAATTTAATTGTTATCATTGTGGCAATTAGGACACATCAAGAAGCATTCAGGTACTTGAAAAGAAAGAAATCAAGAGAAAGAGATGAAGACAAAAATAGTAACAATGATAAAGATCCTGCTCCTGTTGCATATGATAATGCCCTTGTTCTACATCATGAGAACTTCATAAATCTTGCATATGATGATTCTAGTTGGATCATGGATTCTGGTGCCTAATGTCATGTTACTCCTAGGCATGAGTTATTCTACTTATACTGGTGACTTTGGCAGGAATAAGGCTAGGAGATGAAGGGATATGCAAGATTGTTGGTATGGGAGATGTGTGGCTTGAAACTAGCATGGGTTGTAGATTAGGTTGAAGAATATTAGGCATGCGCCTGATATGCGTCTTAGCTTGATGTCAATCAAAGCATTGGACGGAGAAGGTTGCTACACTACCTTTGGTGGTGAAAAATTCAAAATCGCCAAAGGGTTGCTAGTTGTTGCAAGAGAAGATAATAGTTTCACTTCTCTACCAGTTGCCTGGAAATTTGTGCAAAGAGGAGGTGAATGTTGTTGATGATTCCTCTTTAGACTTGTGGCATATGCATCTTGGCCACTTGAGTGAAAAAGGACTTGGCGTTCTAGCCAAGAATCAGTCTTTCCAATAAAAGGTACGTCTCTAAAGACTTACACTCATTGTTTTGTTGGAAAGCATGCTAGAGTAACTTTTCATTATTCAAGACCTCATAGGAGACCACATGGGCTAGATTTGGTTCATACTGATGTTTGCACTATGTACACAAAAACACTAGGAGGTGCATCATATTTTGTGACTTTTATTGATGACCATTCTAGAAAGTGTATACTTTTGTTTTGAAATCTAAAGACCAAGTGCTCGGAGTTTTCAAGAGCTTCCTTGCAAGTGTTGAAAGAGAAAAGGGAATGAAACTGAAATGTGTTAGGAGATAATGGTGGTGAGTCAGGGGTCTATTTGAAGACTATTGCAGAGAACATGGGATAGGCTTGAGAAAATAGTTCCCAAGAATCCTCAGCATCATGGAGTTCCAGAAAGAATGAATCATACTATCAATGACAGAATCAGGTATATGCTTTCTCATGCAAAGTTGTCCAAATCCTTTTGGGGTGAAGCAATGAGAATGCAGTGGATTTGATTAACCTTTCTCCTTTAGCTCCTCTAGATGGTGATGTTCCACAGAGTATGGACGGGAAAGATGTCTCATGCAGTCACTTGAGAGTGTTTGGCTGCAGGGCCTTTGTTCATGTTCCAAGAGATGAGAGGTCCAAGCTTGATGGGAAGTCCAAGCAATGTATCTTCGTTGGTTATGGTCACGAAGACTTTGGTTCAGGTTATGGGATCCAGCGAGTAAAAGAATAATCAAAGCCGAGATGTGATCTTTCTTGAAGACCAAGCCATTGAAGATTTTGAGAAGTTAGATAAGCCGTGTTCTTACTATAAGTACAGTGATGTGATCCAGAGTCTCCTCCTAGTACTCCTGTTGATGGGGGAGATGCAGAGGTTGATGATGGGAATACATGTGATGAGCCTGCACCTACTCTTGAGGTGCTAGTTGAGTAAGTTCCACCAAAACCACAGTTGAGCCACAATTGAGAAGATCTATAAGACCGCATCAGCCTTCTAAGAAATATCCTTCAAATGAGTATGTGACTATCTCTGATAGTGGGAGCCAGAGAGCTACCAAGAGGCTATATCTGATGAGCACAAAGACAAATGGTTGAAGACCATGCAAGAGGAAATGAATTCCTTGCATGAGAATCACACCTTTGAGTTGATGAAGTTGCCAAAGGGTAGAAAAACACTAAAAAATAAATGGGTGTTCAAGCTGAAAATTGAAGATAATGTCTCACAGCCAAGGTACAAAGCAAGGTTGGTTGTGAAAGGTTTTGAGCAGAAGAAAGGAATTGATTTTGAGAGATTTTCACAGATGGTGAAGATGTTCTCTATTCGAGTTGTGCTTGGTTTAGCAGCAAGCTTGAATTTAGAGGTTGAGCGCTTGATGTGAAGGTATTCCTTCATAGTGATTTAGAGGAAGAAATTTAAATGGAACGGTCAGAGGGTTTCAAGGTTAAAGGAAAGGAGCAGCTTGTGTGCAAATTAAAGAAAATTTTGTATGGCCTCAAGCAAGCACCAAGGCAATGGTATAAGAAATTTGATTCTTTCATGGCAGATCATGGGTATAGTAAGACTACTTCTGACCATTGCGTATTTGTCAAGAAATTCTCTGATGGTGATTTCATAATTCTCTTGCTTTATGTGGATGACATGTTGATTGTTGGTCATGACAAGTAGAAGATTCAGAGTCTTAAGAGTGACTTGAGCAAGTCCTTTGCCATGAAGGACTTGGGTTCTGCAAAGCAAATCCTTGGCATGAGGATCACTCGTGACAGGAAGAATGGTAAGTTGTGGTTATCTCAGCAAAAGTACATTAAGAAGGTGTTGGAGAGATTTAACATGAATAATTCAAAGCCTGTTGGTACTCCACTTGCTAGTCATTTCAAATTGAGTTCACAACAATGCCCTACAAGTGAGAAAGAAAAGAAGAGATGAAGAACGTTCCATATGCGTCTCAGGTTGGGAGTTTGATGTACGCTATGGTATGTACTAGGCCAGATATTGCTCATGTTGTTGGTGTTGTTAGTCGGTTTCTCTCTAATCCTGGTAAGGATCATTGGCAAGCTGTGAAGTGGATTTTCAGGTATTTGCGGGGCACTTCAGAGTTTGTTTGTGCTTTGGTAGTGGTCAGTGTTGGATTGTTACACAGATTGCGATATGGCTGGTGATCTTGATTCTAGGAAGTCTACTTCTGGGCACTTGATGACTTTTGTAGGGGGAGCCATGTCATGGTAGTCCAAACTTCAAAAGTATGTTGCTTTGTCTTCACTGAGGCAAAAATATTGCCTTCCTGAAGCTTCAAAAGAACTCTTGTGGATGCAGAAATTCCTACAAGAGTTGGGCCTTGATCAAGAGAAGGTTGTGTTATTTTGTGATAGTCAGAGTGCTATCCATTTCAGCAAGAACCGGTATTTCATTCCAGGTCGAAGCACATAGAGGTGAGGTATCATTGGATACGTGAAATACTAGAGATGAAGTTGCTTTCATTGGAAAAGATCCATCCTGAGGACAATGGTTCAGATATGATGACTAAAGGTTTGTCGAAGTGGAGTTTGTTTCTTGTAGAGAGAAGAGGGCTTAGTGGAGCAACGTATTCCCACTTGAGTCGGGAAGGGGAGATTTATTGGTGGGCTTCCCTTCTTATTTGGGGGCCCAACAACTAATAAGAAAAAAAAGGAAAGGAAAACAAAAAAAAAGAAACAAGAAAAGAAAAAAATGCTACAGGCGCTTGAATTAGAGGAAAAGAAAGAAGTAAAAGCGAGAGATAACACGGAGAAGAAAAAGGCGAGTCCAATGGGTTCATCATCAGTTATATGCTGTTTCTGATATTGAGCTTGATACTTTGATATAGCCTGTTAATTTTATTATTTTCTCTGGTAGTTGTTTTGTGATACCCACATTGTGGAGTTATATGGTTGTGCTTCGCCCATTGGGTGAGTATTCTATTGATTGTTGAAATTCCCTAGTGCTACTAGGAAGACTGATTGTATTCTCATTGATCATAGTGGAAGTTTTTATTGGACTAGGTCTCGTGGTTTTTTGTCCCTCTATTTAGGGATTTTCCCACGTTAAAAATTGGTATCTCTTGTTTTATGTTTCTGCTAATTATTATACTACCTAGAGTATTTTTGGTTCTACCTATTTAACTCATAGGTGAGGGAAATATTTGTTGCTTCCGCTATTGATAACAAGTTCATTCCTAAGATTTCCCCAACCCAATCTGACTCGTGAGGACATCTTGGCCATTGCAACGTAACTCTGATCAAGGAGGAAACCTTCTTTACTGCAATGCTTCTACCAATAGGCTAAAGGAGGCAAGAACTTTCTCTGGTTTCCGATGATAAACCAACCCTAGTTGAGATTTAAACAAATATGTTAAGCGATAAACCATGAGCGGCCGGATGCCACATATTGACCAAAAAATTTCAAGAGTGAGTTTATATGTCCTCTCATCTTATATGCTATCTATTTCATCCATACTTAACCAATATGAGATTTCAACACTTACACTTAAAATTCCAATACTTTTGTCATTCTAAACAAAATTTGTTTGGATATATAGTCTATTTCAGCTATAACTAATTATTTTTGGTGTTTTTTAATATATATTTTTTAAATAATGATTTAATTATTATAAAAATTAATAAGATTATATTTTAATAAAAACTTAAGTAGTAATTTAGTCCCTCAATTATAGTGATATTTATTTAGTTTTTGAAAAAAAATACATAACTCCTAAAAGATACACATGTGATCACTTTGGTTTATGAAAAATGCATGTGAAATCAAATAGGTTCATGAATTTATAGAAAATGGGCCATATAGATTTTGTATGCTTATTTCAAACATCAAAGTGATATCACATGTATCTTTTAAGAATGAATTGATATAAAAATGTTTCAGGGAATGTCATTTTTTCCCCAATGGGTAAACTCTTATTTAATACTTTGAATGGCTAAACTTAAGTTACAGGTACTTTTGAAGGGACAAATTATTGGTTTAGTCTTGGAAAATATGAATTTAATTTTTATATATTGATAGTATAAAAATATTTTAAAGATATTTAATTATTTATTATCATATCAATAAAAATATTTATCCTAGCCATCCATTATTTTAAAAGTAAAATAAAATCATATAATTAAATGACAATATAAAACTTGTTATAAAAATATATATATAATGACTTATGTTTGTTTTGGTTGTCTCGCTATAAATAGCAGGGAGATATCATCTGACACCCCCACAAAGACAAATAACCACATAAAGCAAGGCTTCTTTCCAATTAAATATGAGACCTGCTCTTGTTCTCCTTCCTCTTGTCTTCCTTTACTTGGTATGTTTCGCTTTTCATTGTTTCACTTTTCTATTAATCAAAATCTTTTTATTTCCTTTCATTAATAGGTTATTACCATCTCTATCTAATAATGTAACGGATTCAAATGAACTGGCTTTAATATCAATCAATAGTCAAATAATTTGGAGTGAATTAATTGAAATTAATTGACCAAAGACGAGAATATCATACAAAAGAAAAAAGTAAAAATAAAAACATTCATTATTATGTTGCAGTATTCAAATTTCACGCAGGCCAAGGTTATTTTCAATATTTTTTCTGCTCTTGTTTCAAATGATAAAAATATGTTGGAATTGGATTCGTACTTTTGCATATTGGGTTGAAAAAATAATCTGACTTTTATTTTCCTTAATTTTTTCCCTTTTTCTTCTCATTATTTCCCCTATGAGCTGGATGTAAATAAAATAAAATAAAAACTAAAAATCAACAAATGGAGAACTACTTCTTGCCTATGTCAATTTAGCCTCTTGGTATTTCCAGCGACGGATGCATATGCATTAGAGTGGGCCTACGTCACTACAAAAATTTTGAAACTCTAGGTATGTATATTTTTTGTCCTCAATGTTTTATTAAATTTGACTCTATATTTATTTTAAATGGGATAAAATAATAAGATATAATCCAATCCATTTTTTATTATACTTATGTATTAGTTTTGTCCCCATAATCAAAATTTTCTGGATTTTTCATTGGATATATCCCCAATACGTGTTTAAATAACTATTCTCTTATTTTTTAGTTTCAGAGGTGGATTAAGTTTTTTTTTTCTTTCGATATTTATTTAAGAGACTCGACACTCAAACAGGAGAGTGGAGGAAGAATACGGATGGAAATACATCCAAACAACACATAATAATAGTAATAGATCCAAATACAACCAGGCAACACAAAATACCGACACAAAACACCTAACCATTAGACATGCACAGTTTATCAAAAAATAATTAAAAAAAATAGACTTGCACCATCTAACCTATCTTGACACTAATTTTTCATGGAGTGCGGTTATTTAAACATATCAATATGGAACATTATATATTAAAGAAAAAACTTAAAAGACAGCAGTTAAAAAAATAATTAGGCCAAAAATAATATAGCCTACTGCTTTCTTTATTGATAATATAGTACCTACTACTATTTATATTAGAACTCATAGATAATATATATATATATATATATATATATATATTGGGAGAAATTAGGAATTAATTTGATTCATAAATAAATTTTATATTTAGATGTTTTAAAAATGAGATGATATTATTTATTACAACCATGAAATTTGATTTCTTTGATTTTAAAGTTTGATATGATTAGAAGAAGTGAATTAATTTTAAAACTTAAATACAAATTAAATCATCATTTCAAATAGTATATCATGTATTCTAAATATTATAATTGATTTAAAAATCAATTCAAAATATATTTTATATATAATCATTATAAACATGGGATTTAAGATATAAATTAAAAATTTTTAAATCGAATCAATTACCAATTTTAGTGATTCCAAATACTAGCATGTAGTATTCCCATACAAGAGTGTGTCTTCAGTTTTCCAAGCTCAGGAAGCTTATCTTGCTATATAAATTGCTAGTGGGATAGCATCTAATATCATTCATACTTACAAGTTACAAAACAACAGAGAAAGTGAGGCTTCCTATCACATAAAAAATGAGACCCGCTCTTGCTTTGCTTCCCCTTCTCTTCTTTTTCTTGGTATGTTTTCCTTTTCATTAATTATGATTTAGTTGTTTCACAGTTTCCATTAATGATCCTTTATTGTATTTCATTGCTTCTTCTATTTCAAAATAAATGGCATTTTAGATGTCACGCATGAAAAATTTTATACTTAATTTGGTATTATTGTGGTTTTTCCATTAATCTCTTGTACATTTTTTTCTAGGAACAATCATTGTAAACTAAAACAAACCCCTCAATTGCATGACATTCAAATACCCAATAATTTTCTTACAAATTAATTTTCATACAGATTAATTTGTGAGAAGCTCTTTTCAAAAAATTATTTTGCAGAAGTTTACCCAAACTGGCCCTACCTAGCCATCATCTGATCCTTTTTTTTTTTTTATTAATTCTCATTATTCGATCTGTTTGGAGCAGTTTGCTTCTGTGGAGTCAAGATAAGCCCCAAGAATTCAAAACCTCCTCCGGTTGAAGTCTGATATCCAATCTGTAAATGACGCCAAGACTCAGGAACAAGTGGTTGAAGGCGGCAAGCACAAATGTGAAGAGCCTCTTGTTACAAACACAAAAATGACCGTAGAAAAAGAGGTGATTACAGAAGATTTTGAGCCAAGGCCAAGCATTACATCTTACAATGATGGGGATACTATTGCCACATTGAAGAAAAAATTTGTGAAAAACGACTTTAAACCTAGGCCAAGTGTTACATCTTACAATGATGAATTTGAGCCCAGGCCAAGCGTCACAAAGTATAATGAATAAATGAAGAAGGAGAATATGAACGTAGCTGCATTAATTAATGCAAAGAAAATAAAAAACAACATTGCAAAGTGTTGTTACTTGCAACTGTGTGTGTCCAATAATTGAACATGGTGTGATTTAGATGAATAGTAGGAGTGTCGTCTCGAGCTGTAACATGGTTATAGCCGAGAGCTGAGCATGCCATTTAGTGCCGCAGAGCAGTGGCATTAATATGGGGTGATGTATTATGCTTTTTGAATAAAATATGTATTGTATTCTCCTAAACCATGTATATAAATTGCGCTAATATTTAATAAAGTAATTAATGAATAGTTAGGCATGTGTTTTGGGTACGTCACTCAGCCTTAAAATGTTCGAATGATGTATAAATTAACAAAATTAACCATCCACCCATCCAATTTTCTATCAAAATTAGGAGTACATTTCTAATTAAACACTCTTCCCTTTTGTCCATCTAAAATTTGCCACTACGTTTTAATTTTGCAGTGCATTTGTACAAAATCCTTTCCTACCATTTAGCACTAGTGACTTATTTTTGCAAGTGATATGCACTATTTGTTGGTATTGTTAAATATATTATATCATTCATTTATGTAATTAATTTACTATTTATCCATAACTCGAGCAGTATAGTAATCTGTACAAATCTAATATCCTATTTATAATACTTATATATTTTGTTAAATATTAATTTTGTCCATAAAACTCTACATTATGGAATTACATTTATCCATGGAGTACATTTATAAAAAAATTTCCCTTTTACTTCCACACCAAACACACCCTGTAAGCTATAAAATTATTTTTATTATCATCATCAATTTTTTCCTTAAATTTTCACTTCTATTAGAATTATTTGTGATGGTGAGATTATAATATTATATATTATATATTATACAACATAATCTTAATACAAGTACCCAACATTATATAATGTTAAAATTTTAGCAAGTCTTATATAGTATTAGGGCTTATACTATACCTAACAAACTCTAATTAAGTTCCTTCTCCCTTACAATTGTATAAATCAGCTACTTCATTCAGCCTCTTTAATTTTTGTACAAAACATATATGAGAGAACCACAGAAAAAGGGAGAAAGATAAAAAGAGACAAGGTTAGCATGGTAATAGAAAATAGTTTATAATTATTTAATTAAGACTATAGTACAGTATTAATTTTGTAATGATTTAAGACCAGGGAGGACAGAAGAAAAAAATGAAGTGGGATATTGATTTTTTTTGAAGAAAAATTTTAGATTTAAATGTGTTTCTGAAAAACTTTTGAAAGAGTGAGAGTAATTTTCTCTTCAATTAATTTGTTCAATGGGCAAAGTAATATAGTTATGGATTTTCAATATCCATACAGGACATATACGGAGAAAAGTGACCAACAACAGTAGAAAGAGAAATAATAGATAATAAAAAAAATACACTATGGACTCTAAATATTCCCGTATGCAGTGGCAGAACTACATATATAGGGAGATAACGGGGGCAGCAAATTATGGGCTCCTACATTTTTTAAAATCAAAATTATATGTATGTAATTATATAATGGACTAATTACTCCCCTCTATCAATATTGCACCTACCCTCTCTTTGAATTCAAATGTACATTTACCTCTCCTCTCAACATAATTTTCAAGATCTCAATTTTGCAAATCGATCTTTTTCAACCTCGAATCACTTCCAACTACCATCAAAATCTCTACTTTATGTCCATTGTCACTGTTCAAGAACTCTACCTAACCCTTCCTCCATCACCACCATCATCATTCTCTTGTAATTCCCATTGTCACCACCGTTATCACTTTGTTGCAGCCAGCCTTCCTCCTCTTCAAACAAGATCTGTGTGCGGCAGGAATTCTGCGTTTCTGCTTTGTTGATTGTTACTACCAAACAAACTCCCTCTTTTTAATGGGATCCCGGATTCCAAAGAACCCATTTGCCTTCCCATCAATTTGGGGAAAAAATAGAAAAAAGCTTCAAACTTCAACCTAAAAATGCATGAAAACTAGGTTGCCCAGGTTAGAATCTTTTCAATGAGGTTCCAAAAAATAGTTCCTAGATAGTGAAAGAAGCGGAAAAAGACTCAAACTTGCTTGAAGTGGTTGTTGTTTGTTGCTATTGTTGTTCATATTCATTCTTGTGGTTTTGATTCAATTTAAAGAGAGAAAGGAATATGCTTTAGAATGGAAGAGCATTAGTCTAATTGCAGCCCAAGTCTCATGCTGTATATGCAATAAATTAGGGATTTTTAGGGTTTTGTTTGTGGGGTGAAAATAAGTGTTATGAAATAGAAATAGAATAAATTAGTAAGGGCAGAGTAATCATTTTATGTATTTCTTAGATTTTTAAAAATTAGAATTTAGGGATAAGGGAGGTTATTGTATTAAGTTTAAATAAAGTAAGGGAGGTGAGTGTCATTTTCAAATCTAAAAGAGAAATGTGTAATATTGATAAACCTTAGAAAAGATCTGTGTAATTTGCCCTTATATAATTTTACTAATAAATTGTTAAGTTTAAATTTAGGGCTTTATATAAATGACATTGTTAAATCTAAATGAGTTTTTTTTTTTTTTAATCTTTGTCACAACCTGACTCATGAGGCATGTGTGGAAATCCATCTCCACATAAGTATCGTGACCTCTGAGTCTCTCTAAATGCATAATTTAATAAAATTCAGTTCCAAAACATAATTTCATCTCTGATATAAATCTCTAGCTATTTGAAAATCAAATCATTTTAAATACTTTCATAATCAAGCTCTAGATATATATATATTCAATACAAACATATGAGTTGCTCTCAATACCAAATAAACCATAGGAATCATAATCATGAAAATACAAAACATGCATTATCTTAATGGTCTGGGACTTCGCAATGTACACTAGAGCACTCTATCTCTTACAAAATACCAAATGCAACTTCACTTTGAAGTGAAGCTCACCACTAAAATCTCTACTACTAGGGAGGACGTGGATGAGAAGGACTCGCAAGCTAGCGTATTTGTAATGGAAAAAGGGAGAGGGGTGAGTTTCTTCTAAAACTCGTCGCAACCCTCACCAATAACCCGCTCATGGGACAACCAAGAAAATAAATAATCATATATAATCATCAAACTGGTTAATGCAATATCTTTAAAATCATATTCATAAATATAAATAATATAGCTCTAAAACTGGTGTTCTTTAAAATATAAACAACAGTACTAAAGAGAACAAAATCTTTGGTTATGCACAATTCATATGACATAATAAAATCTCTAAACTCTAGGGCACCTAACTAGGTCCCATTTCTGATTTCTCTAGCTCTATGGACGACTTGGTATATTAAGGTTAACGGAATAAGCCATTAACTCAGGTATATTTCTCTATAGTTACTATCTATTCTCTAAATAAAAAAAAATACTTATTTTCTCTAAAACTCTATCATATACTTATGCTTTACTCTAGAAATCATCATAATATTTCACAAATCTTTAAATATAATTATCAATTCTGTAAGAATATAATAAATATGGTCCCATGAATTTTATATTAGAACAACTAGTTTTATGCTCTAAAATCAGTGATCAAAGCTCAATAACTAAAAATACATCTCAAATCTCTTTATGCAAAATTTCTAAAATTAAGCAATAAATCATATTTTTCATAAAAATAGCTCTAATGGACAACATAGAGATCATAAGATTTGAACCCACTAAGCTGGTGAGGTGGATAATGAAGGATCTACACTAACAGAGCTCCTTGAAAGGAATAACACTAATATCTAACAATAGAGCCATAATACTCTGGATTAACTTTTAGAAATCACTAGATAACTAAGATCTGACTCTAATACTAAGGAAAAACATCATCTCAGAACAAAGGAAAAATGGAAGAATAGAAGTAAAAACATCAAAATCTCTTACCTTAAAGCCTTGGAAATGAAAGATTAACGCTAAAATTGAGAAAATGGAGGAAAATAGAGTTTTGAGGGTGAAGGGAGTTTGAGGAACGGAGTTCGTCGTTCTTACTTACTATGTGCGTTCTAGAACCCGAAACACAACTTTTATAAACTTTTGACTGTCCTGGGCGTGAATGACGCTGGGCGGTCCCTCTCTCTCCAAGCCGTATTCTCTTCCTGGCGCCTGGGTAATCATATGACCGCGGGGTTCTCAGGAGGCTTATGTATTGAACGAGTTGTTTCAATACTCACTTATTTCCATTTCATGATTAACTTCTCATTTACTTCTCATTAACTTTAAAACATAAATGTAAATGGGGAAATACGCCATTTGGATTCAAATAAAATATAAAATAAAAATAAAAAACCCATTTTGGGTTTTAGTTAAAATCAGAATTTTTGAGATTTTCTAAACTTGTGGGCTAAAAACGAAACGTTTAAATGTTTCATAAAATTCATTAAAAATCACTCTTCAACTTATTTTCCTCTAGAAACCATTATCGGGACTTTTGATTCCAAGAATATGGTTCTATCATATAGCCCTCCAATGAGGTATAAGATCAGACTTAGTAAAATTAAGACCAATAGGTTCAGGGAAACTCTAGGGCTATACAGAACCTAACTACTAACTCGTATACCTCAAGTATCATAATCTTAAAAGTTTATTAACTTGTGTTTTTTTAAAAATAAAAACAAAAAGATGATATCATAATTGAGCACCATTTTAAGTGAAAATATTGTTTGTTGCAATAGATAAAAACCTATAAGAATTAAATAGTAGATTCAATGATTAAATAATAAATTTATTAATTCTACTTAGATTTTTGAGGATGTTTACAAAATTCTTGACATTGTTAGATCTAAATTTGGAATGTAGTTACTTATAAATAAAAATAATATTAAAATAATTATATATATTTCGATAAAAAATTTAAATGGTTAAAAATAAAAAATAAATTTTAAGTGTGAAATTTACTTATAATTAAAATCATAATTTTAAAGCTTTTTATCATAAGTAAAAAAAATTATTTCAGAATTTTAATTTTTTTTCAAAACAATCATAGGTACCAAATATTATAAAATAAATAAATTATTTCATATATTTTGTTTAATTTATTATTCAAAAGTATTTTTTTATACAATCCAAACAAAACACTTTTTCTTAAAATTATTTTTGAGTAAATATATTTAATCATAAAATTAATTTTTAAATAATTACTTATAAAAAACAATTATACATACTTGTCTGTTAAAATAATTTAACCTTTTAATTAATCCAAATATAATAAACATTATCAGGATATCATTTGCTATAAATTATATATATATATATATATATATATATATATATATAAAATATAAAATAATTAAATTAAATTTGATTATTATTGTTATTTATTTTACATGATAAACACTTTTGCACTACAAAATTTTTGGTCAAATTATGCCATTGTCAGAATTAGTCAAATTTTGCATTGACAAAACTCTTGCTCTTCTTCAATATATTTCATCACTCATCATTGTCCTCATGGACCATGTCGTGAAATGGTGAGCTCAAAAGGCAGAAACAAATAGTACAAAATAAATATATAGAAGCGTAAAGTAAATATGACACAAAAGGATTAACCTGGTGCGGCTTAAAGCTTACATCCATGGGCAAATGTGACAACCAAATATTTCATTATGGAAATATGATGGAGATACAAAAGGTGGACACGCTCCAATCAACCCAAACCCCAAATAATAGGGATGTAAAAGTGGTAAGATCACACTCAAAACCAAGTCCCAAATACACCCAAAATACTTGACAGGTATTTTCCTCACTGGTGTGTGCACTCAACCTACAAAGAGAGGTAATTACATAATCAAACCAAACTTCTCTACTACAATATGAGTGACCTTAGTTTGAAATGACCACCCATGGTGGTGGTGGTATACAAAGAGAAGACAAACAAAGGAAGCCAAAATTTTCTCTGGCTACCCAAATGCCAACATTGAATGTATCTTGGGAGTCCTTACTACAAATAAGTTGCAGTGCTTGGTTTCTCCATTGATGATCCTGAGCATGGAGAACAAGCCTTTATATAGGCATTAGAACATCAAACCTCCACCTAACTTCCACTTACATGATTTTTAGTTTTCAAACCAAATATTTAGATTTCTTTGGTTGGCACAACTTTGGTGATCATAACATAAAAGTCAAGCCACTTAGTTTGACAAATCTCCACCTTGGCTTGATTTTTCATCCATCTTCAAATTTTTGAAGTCACCTTCTCCAGTATGCCAACAGGCATATTAAAATACTCAAACTACCTCTTGGCAAGGACGGGCATGGGTTCCATAAATCAGAATCAACACATTTAGTCCTATGAATGATAGTACTAAACCTGACACTAGTTTGCCTCCTGCAAACTTGAAACGAAGGTCAAGTATCACAAAATTCACTAAGCAAGCCATGCTTGCACAACAAAGACATCATTGCCTCTTAAAACTCCACTTTCAATAAAACACTTTGTCACCTGACCAAATGTGTTCAACATCTTCCATATTCCAAAATTTTCTCAGAACACTTTATGAGCTCTGATACCAGTTTGTTGTGAAATGACAAGCTCAAAAGGTAGAAATAGAGTAGCACAAATAAATATATGGAAGCATAAACAAAGATGATACAAAAGGATTAACATTGTTAGACTTAAAGGCTACATCCACGGCAAACGTGATAACCAAATATTTCATTATGAAAATATGATGGAGATACAAAAGGTGGACACATTATACTTAATCAAAACCCTAAATAATAAGGATACAAAAGTGGTAAGATCTTACTCAAAATCAAATCCCAAATACACCCAAAATACTTGACAGGTATTTTCCCCAAGTGTATGCACTCAATACATAAAGAAAAGTAATTTCATAATCAAACCAAACTTCTCCACTACAATATGAGTGACCTTAGCTTGAAATGACCATCCATGGTGGTGGTGTCTTCTCTGAGTACCCAAATGCCAACACGAATGCATCTTGGGAGTCCTTACTACAAATGAGCTGCAGTGCTTGGTTTCTTCATTGATGATCTTGAGCAAGGAGAAAAAGCCTTTATATAGGCATCAGAACATCAAACTTCCACCTAACTTCCACCTACATGATTTTTTGTTTTCAAATCAAATCTGTAGATTTCTTTGGTTGGCGAAAGTAAACTTTGGTGGCTATAATATAAAAGTCAAGCTACCTAGTTTGACAAATCTCCACCTTGGCTTGATTTTTCATCCATCTTCAAATTTTTGAAGTCACCTTCTCCAGTATGCCAACAAGCATACTCAAATACTCAAACTACCTCTTGACGGAGGGCACAGAGCTCTATAAATCAAATCAACACCCTTAGTCTTGCGAATGGTAGTACTAAACCTGACACTAGTTTACCTTCTCCAAACTTGAAACAAAGGTCAGGTATCACAAAATTAACTAAGCAAGTAATGCTTGCACAACAAAGACATCATTGCCTCAAAACTCCACCTTTAGTAAAACACTTTGTCATTTGACCAAACGTGTCCAACATCTTCCACACTCCAAAATTTTACCATAAATTTTTATGAGCTTTGATACCAGTTTGTTGTGAAATGGTAAGCTCAAAAGGTAGAAACGAGTAGTGCAAAATAAATATGTGGAAGCGTAAAACAAAGATGACACAAAAGGATTAACGTGGTTAGGCTTAAAGCCTACATCTATGGCCAAAGGCAACAACTAAATATTTCACTATGGAAATATGATGGAGATAGAAAAGGTGGGCACACTTCACTCAACCCAAACCCCAAAATATAGGGATACAAAATAGGTAACCCACTCAAAACCATGTCCCAAATACAGCTAAAATACTTGATAGTATTTTCCACACCGGTGAATGCACTCAACATACAAAGAGAAGTAATTACATAATCAAACCATACTTCTCTAATACAATATGAGTGACCTTAGCTTGAAATAACCACCCATGCTGGTGGTGGTATACAAAGAAAAGATAAACACAGGGAGCCAAAATCTTCTGACTATCCAAATGCCAACACCAAATGCATCTTGCGAGTCCTCACCACAAATGAGTTACAATGCTTGGTTTCTCTCGATGATCTTGAGCAAGGAGAACAAGCCTTTATATAGGCATCAGAACATCAAACTTCCACTACATGATTTTTAGTTTTCAAACCAAATATGTAGATTTCTTTGGTTGGCATCGAAAGTAAACTTTGGCAACTATAACATAAAAATCAAGCCACCTAGTTTGACAAATCTCCACCTTGGCTTGATTTTTCATCCATCTTCAAATTTTTGAAGTCGCCCTCTCTAGTATGCCAAAAGGCATACTCAAATACTCAAACTACCTCTTGATGGATTAGGCACGGGCTCTATAAATCAGAATCAATGCCCTTAGTCCTGCGAATGGTAATACTAAACCTGACACTAGTTTGCCTCTTGCAAAGTTGAAACAAAGGTTGGGTATCAAAAAATTCACTAAGCAAGCCATGCTTGCACAACAAAGACATCATTACCACTCAAAACTCCTCTTTCAGCAAAACACTTTGTCACCTGACCAAAAGAATCCAATATCTTCCACATTCCAAAATTTTCCAGAACTCTTTATGAGCTCTCATACCAGTTTGTTGTGAAATGGCGAGCTCAAAAGGCAGAAACAGACGCAAAATTAATATATGGAACCATAAAGCAAAGATAACACAAAAGGATTAACGTGGTTAGGTTTAAAGCCGACTTTCACGAGCAAAGGCGACAACCAAATATTTCATTATGAAATATGATGGAGATGCAAAAGGTGGACAAGCTCTACTAAACACAAACCCCAAATAATATGGATACAAAAGTAGTAAGATCTCACTCAAAACTAAGTCCCAAATACACCTAAAATACCTGATAGTATTTTCCTCACCGGTGTATGCACTCAACACATAAAGAGAAGTAATTACATAATCATACCAAACTTCTCTACTACAATATGAGTGACCTTAACTTGAAATGACCACCCATGGTGGTGGTGGTGGTATATAAAGAGATGATAAATAAAGAAAGTCAAAATCTTCTCTGACTACCCAAATACCAACACCGAATAGAGTCCTCACTACAAATGAGTTGTTGTGCTTGGTTTCTCCGTTGATGATCTTGACCAAGGAGAACAAGCCTTTATATAGGCATCAGAACATTAAACTTCCACCAAACTTCCACCTACATGATTTTTAGTTTTCAAACCAAATCTGTAGATTTCTTTGGTTGGCACCAAAAGTAAACTTTGGTGGTTATAACATGAAAGTTAAGCCACCTAGTTTGACAAATCTCCACCTTGACTTGATTTTTCATCCATCTTCAAATTTTCGAAGTTGCCCTCTATAGCATGTCAAAAGGCATACTCAAATACTCAAACTACCTCTTGACGGAATAGGCATCGGGTTCTATAAATCATAATCAACACCTTTAGTCTTGTAAATGGTAGTACTAAACCTGACACTAGTTTGCTTTCTGCAAACTTGAAACAAAGGCCAGGTATCACAAAATTAACTAAGCAAGTCATGCTTGGGCAACAAACACATCATTGCCTTTCATCACTCCACCTTTAGCAAAACACTTTGTCATTTGACCAAATGTGTCCAACATCTTCGACATTCCAAAATTTTTTCATAACTCTTTTGAGCTCTGATACCAGTTTGTTGTGATATGGGTAGCTCAAAAGATAAAAACAAAGTAGCGCAAAATAAATATGTGGAAGCGTAAAGCAAAGATGACACAAAAAGATTAACGTGGTTAGGCTTAAAGCCTACATGCGCTGGCAAATGTGACAACCAAATATTTCACTATGAAAATATGATGGAGATACAAAAGGTGGGCACACTCCGCTCAATCTAACCCTAAATAATAGGGATACAAAAGAGGTAAGATCCCTCAAAACCATGTCCCAAATACACTAAAATACCTGACAGTATTTTCCTCACTGGTTTATGCACTCAACACACAAAGAGAGTAATTACATAATCAAACCATACTTCTCTAATACAATATGAGTGACCTTAGCTAGAAATGACCACCCATGGTGATGGTGGTATACAACGAAAAGATAAACAGAGGAAGCCAAAATCTTCTTTGACTACCCAAATACCAACACCGAATGCATCTTGGAAGTCATCATTACAAATGAGTTGCAGTGCTTGGTTTCTCTATTGATGATCCTGAGCAAGGAGAACAAGCATTTATATAGGCATCATAACATCAAACTTCCACCTAGATAATTTTTAGTTTTCAAACCAAATATGTAGATTTCTTTGGTTGGCATCGAAAGTAAACTTTGATGGCTATAACATGAAAGTCAAGCCACCTAGTTTGACAAATCTCCACCTTGGCTTGATTTTTCATCCATCTTCAAATTTTCGAAGTCACCTCTCTAGTATGCCAAAAGGCATAATCAAATACTCAAACTACCTCTTAACGGATAAGGCACGGGCTCTATAAATCATAATCAATGCCCTTAGTCCTAAATGGTAGTACTAAACCTGACACTAGTTTGTCTCCGCAAAGTTGAAACAAAGGTTGGGTATCACAAAATTCACTAAGCAAGTCATGCTTTTACAACAAAGACATCATTGCCTCTCAAAACTCCTCCTTTAGCAAAACACTTTGCCACCTGACCAACGTGTCCAACATCATCCACATTCTAAAATTTTCCTAGAACTCTTTATGAGCTCTCATACCAGTATATTGTGAAATGGCGAGCTCAAAAGGCAGAAGCGGAGTTGCGCAAAATTAATATATGGAAGCGTAAAACAAAGATGACACAAAAGGATTAATGTAGTTAGGTTTAAAGCCGACTTCCACGAGCAAAGGTGACAACTAAATATTTCATTATAAAATATGATGGAGATGCAAAAAGTGGACACACTCTACTAAACACAAACCCCAAATAATAGGGATACAAAAGTGGTAAGATCTTACTCAAAACTAAGTCCCAAATACACCTAAAATACCTGCAGTATTTTCCTCACCGGTGTATGCACTAACACACAAAGAGAAGTAATTACATAATCATACCAAACTTCTCTACTACAATATGAGTGACCTTAGCTTGAAATGACCGCCCATAGTGGTGGTGGTGGTGGTATACAAAGAGATGATAAATAAAGAAAGTCAAAATCTTCTGACTACCTAAATACCAACACCGAATAGGAGTCCTCACTACAAATGAGTTGTTATGCTTGGTTTCTCCGTTGATGATCTTGACCAAGGAGAACAAGCCTTTATATAGGCATCAGAACATCAAACTTCCACCAAACTTCCACCAAACTTCCACCAAACTTCCACCTACATGATTTTTAGTTTTCAAACCAAATTCTGTTAATTCTTTGGTTGGCATCGAAAGTAAACTTTGGTGGTTATAACATAAAAGTTAAGCCACCTAGTTTGACAAATCTCCACCTTGGCTTGATTTTTCATCCATCTTCAAATTTTCGAAGTCGCCCTCTATAGCATGCCAAAAGGCATACTCAAATACTCAAACTACCTCTTGACGGAACAGGCATCGGGTTCTATAAATCATAATCAACACCTTTAGTCTTGCAAATGGTAGTACTAAACCTGACACTAGTTTGCCTCATGCAAACTTGAAACAAAGGTCAAGTATCAAAATTAACTAAGCAAGTCATGCTTGGGAAACAAACACATCATTGCCTCTCATCACTCCACCTTCAACAAAACACTTTGTCATCTGACCAAACGTGTCTAATATCTTCGACATTCCAAAATTTTTCCATAACTCTTTTAAGCTCTGATACCAGTTTGTTGTAAAATGGGGAGCTCAAAAGATAAAAACAAAGTAGCGCAAAATAAATATGTGGAAGCGTAAAGCAAAGATGACACAAAAATATTAACGTGGTTAGACTTAAAGCCTAGATGCGCGGGCAAATGTGACAACCAAATATTTCACTATGAAAATATGATGGAGATATAAAAGGTGGGCACACTCGCTCAATCCAACCTTAACTAATAGGGATACAAAAGAGGTAAGATCTCACTCAAAACCATATCCCAAATACACTAAAATGCCTCAGTATTTTCCTCACTAGTTTATGCACTCAACACACAAAGAGAAGTAATTGCATAATCAAGCTATACTTCTCTAATACAATATGAGTGACCTTAGCTAGAAATGACCACCCATGGTGGTGGTGGTATACAAAGAAAATAAACAAGGAAGCCAAAATCATCTTGACTACCCAAATGCCAAACCGAATGGGAGTCCTCACTACAAATGAGTTGTTGTGCTTGGTTTCTCTGTTGATGATCTTGAGCAAGGAGAACAAGCATTTATATAGGCATCATAACATCAAACTTCCACCTACATTATTTTTAGTTTTCGAACCAAATATGTAGATTTCTTTGGTTGGCACCGAAAGTAAACTTTGATGGCTATAACATAAAAGTCAAGCCACCTAGTTTGACAAATCTCCACCTTGGCTTGATTTTTCATCCATCTTCAAATTTTTGAAGTCGCCCTTTCTAGTATGCCAAAAGGCATATTCAAATACTCAAACTATCTCTTGACGGATAAGGCACGGGCTCTATAAATCATAATCAATGCCCTTAGTCCTGAATGGTAGTACTAAACCTGACACTAGTTTGTCTCCGTAAAGTTGAAACAAAGGTCGGGTATCACAAAATTTACTAAGCAAGTCATGCTTGCACAACAAAGACATCATTGCCTCTCAAAACTCCTCCTTCAGCAAAACACTTTGTCACCTGACCAAACGTGTCCAACATCATCCACATTCCAAAATTTTCCAGAACTCTTTATGAGCTCTAATACCAGTTTGTTGTGAAATAACAAGCTCAAAAGGCAGAAGCAGTGTAGCACAAAATTAATATATAGAAGCGTAAAACAAAGATGACATAAAAGGATTAACGTGGTTAGGTTCAAAGCCTACTTCCACGAGCAAAGACGACAACTAAATATTTCATTATGAAATATGATGGAGATGCAAAAGGTGGACACGCTCTACTAAACACAAACCCCAAATAATAGGGATGCAAAAGTGGTAAGATCTCACTCAAAACTAAGTCCCAAATACACCTAAAATACCTGACAGTATTTTTCTCAGGTGTATACACTCAACACACAAAGAGAAATAATTACATAATCATAACAAACTTCTCTACTACAATATGAGTGACCTTAGCTTGGAATGACCATACATGGTGGTGGTGGTATACAATGAGAAGATAAACAAAGAAAGCCAAAATCTTCTCTGACTACCCAAATACCAACACCGAATGGGAGTCCTCACTACAAATGAGTTGCTGTGCTTGGTTTCTCCGTTGATGATCTTGAGCAAGGAGAACAAGCGTTTATATAGGCATCAGAACATCAAACTTCCACCTACATGAATTTTAGTTTTCAAACCAAATCTATTGAATTCTTTGGTTGGCATTGAAAGTAAGTTTTGTGGCTATAACGTAAAAGTTAAGCCACCTAGTTTGACAAATCTCCACCTCGATTTAATTTTTTATCCATCTTTAAATTTTTGAAGTCATCTTCTCTAGTATGCCAATAGGCATACTCAAATACTCAAACTACCTCTTGACGACAACAGGTTCTATAAATCAGAATAACACCCTTAGTCTTGTGAATGGTAATACTAAACCTGACACTAGTTTGCCTCCTGCAAACTTGAAACAAAGGTCAGGTATCACAAAATTAACTAAGCCAGCCATACTTGGGCAACAAACACATCATTGCTTCTCAAAACTCCACCTTCAGCAAAACACTTTGTCATTCTAACCAACGTGTCTAACATCTTCCACATTTCAAAATTTTCCCATAACTCTTTATGAGCTCTAATACCAGTTTGTTGTGAAATGGCAAGCTCAAAAGGCAAAAATAAGTAGCGCAAAATAAATATGTGTAAGCGTAAAGCAAAAGCTGACACAAAAAGATGAACGTGGTTAGGCTTAATGCTTACATCCACGGACAAATGTGACAACCAAATATTTCACTATGGAAATATGATGGAGATACAAAAAGTAGGATACTCTACTCAACCCAACCTCCAAATAATAAGGATACAAAAGAGGTAAGATCTCACTCAAAACCATATCCCAAATATATTCAAAATACTTGACAATATTTTCGTCACGATGTATGCACTCAACACACTAAAAGAAGTAATTGCATAATCAAACCAAACTTCTCTCCTGCAATATGAGTGAGCTTAGCTTGAAATGACTACCCATGGTGGTGGTGGTATACAAAGAAAAGATAAACAAAGGAAGCCAAAATCTCCTCTGACTACCCAAATGCCAACACCAAATGCATCTTGGTAGTCGTCACTTGAAATGAGTTACAGTGCTTGGTTTCTCGTTAATGATCTTAAGCAATGAGAACAAGCCTTTATATAGGCATCAAACATCAAACTTCCACCTACATGATTTTTAGTTTTCAAACCAAATCTATAGATTTCTTTGGTTGGCACAGAAAGTAATTTTTAGTGGCTATATATAACATAAAAGTCAAGCCACCTAGTTTGCCAGACATGTTCAATGCATAATTATACTTGTTTTGGCACAACCATATATATAATGGCTGAATTATATACATGATCAGATTATATCAAGAAACATGCGTGATTGGATTATACCTCAAAAAATTTGCATGACAAGATAACACCAAAAAGAATATGTGTGATGGGATTATACCATCAAATTTTTTTTTTATTTTTTTGCATATGATCCAATGATTCACCAAATCTTGTCTTCTTTAATTTACCTATATTTAGACATTTCCCCTATTTTTTTATGGCTGATCTGATTTTTTTTTCTTTTTGTATAGTGGCTAATCTGAATTTATTCGTCACTAAAAAAGATAATCTAAATTTATTACAATCTGTATATTCAGAATTTTTTATTGGTACAAAGAATTTTAAGGGTCCACAATCCATACATTAAATCTAATCAAACTCATTAATTAAGCAAAGCAAACTTGGAAGTGCATCTGCATCTTGTTGGTTACATACTCGAGTGTATCTACAATCAAAACCAAGCAACCAACTATCATATGTTAAAATATCAAGAAGAATTGAATTACTTTGAGGATGGTCTAGTCTTCCATCGCATACCCTGTTAGATGTTCACCGGAGGAGAGCGTCACTCTTTATACAAATAGGAATGGATCTTCACATATTCAAATTTCACACGGTCTTGTTATATGTGATATTTTATCATTTATTTCGTTGTGCTACATGTCATATTTGAGTCCTACTATTTGAATTAATGATAAGAGATCACATATAATAAAGTTATGTGAAATTTCAACATGAGAGGAGATTCATTCTCGGATATAAACCCTAGACATTCCATCTCATTAGTAAAATTAAGCCCTTCACTTATGACCATTAGTTCACCTGTGCTCTGAAAAATCCCATCTCATGCATGGCCATCAGCCCTTTTATTATTATTGTTATTATTAATAGATTATTGTAAAGTTTAGTTTCTATACATTAATAATATAAAATAATTTTATATTGTCAACTAATAAAAATTTAAAAAAATAATAAATATATGATAGGTAATTAATATGGGAGTTTAATTTTGATGCACATAAAATATTTTTACACTGCATGTACCAAATATATATATACCTATATTGGCATCCAATCAAAATATTTTATTTGCATAACTTTTATAATAGTAGATAAGAGTTCAGCTATATATCATAATTGATGTAGTAATACACGATTGAATTACTGTATAAATTTTTTTTATATTATTGGTATGTAGAAATTAAATCTTGTTGCAAAATATAGTTTATCTAATATGATTTGATACTTTAATAAAGAAAAATAAAAATTAAACTCTAAACCCTTTTGAAATTATTAAAAAAATTAAAATAGTATAAATTTATAATGATATACTCAATAATTAATATAAAGATGTATTTAACACGACAATGAAGAGTTAAGGAATCAAAATAAACAAAAATACAAAAATCAATTAAAAAACCAAAATGAACAAGAAATAATTAAGGAACCAAAACGAACGGAAAATTGGGTAAGAGATCAAAATGTTTATTTTACGAAATAAATATGTATGCGTTTATCTCCACTCCTGGTCTGTGAAAAAAATTGATATTTTTTTGAAAAAATATTGGTATCACATTGACTGAAATTAGAGGGTTTTTGTTTAATCATGAATTTAATTAATCCACAAAGAACCCAATTTTAAAAAAGTTACAGCGATAAATATTCGTCATTGTTAATGAAAATAATTCTAATTCTTTTAAAACAATTTTTTAATTTTCGAATAAAAATTTAGATTGAGAGATGACTCGTTGCAAATCAAGATCAAAATATTTGCAAATCAAGATCAAAATATACTTTCAAATACATTGAGCTAGCATAGAAATATTTACGGTTCAGATAACTCATTAAAAAAAAAAAAACTCGAAATCCAAATTCAAATCAAAACAACGTCCCAACAAAAGACGGACTGAGAGAGTTGTTGCCTCCTTTCAAAACAACTCTATATTTTTTATGAGAATAAACGCTAGACCAACCAAATGGAGATGAGCGGCAATGTACAAAGAGATTAGGGATAAAAAAGTAATACAAGAACCAGGGCAAAAAAATAAAAATAACAAACAGATAATAAGACACCTAAAAACGAGTTAAACCAGGTTCCATCCCTAATCCCTTCTTGTGAATACCATATTTTATTCGGATATTTTATCTTTTTATTTTTATTTTTACAAAAATAAACAATAAAAATCTCAACCCATTTCATTTTATTTTCGTAAAAAAAACTATTTTAGGCAAAGAGTTAAATATGATCAGCACCAATCTACCAAGGACAAACATATCAAAAGAGGAGGAAACATTTGTTTTTCTATACTTAACATCAATTGTAAGCTCTAAACTAAGAATAGTCACACACCATGAAGATCCATCTCGGGCAAAAAAACTAGCAAAAGCTGGTAAAAAAAAGGTGAGGGTACTAAGAATAAAGAATGAAGGAAAAAGTTCACTGGATCCACACACAAAAAATCAAAAAAGAAAGAAAATAAATCCAGGCAAAAGCTAAAGCGAAAAAAAGAAGAAAAAAAAATAGCTCGCTAGCTGAAAAGTTAAAATGACGATCTAGGAAAAAGTTAGAGCAAAGTGCAAACTAGATTGAAAAACTAAAAGAGCAATCTAGCAAAAGGTGTGTCACTTCAGAATTGGCAAAAAATGAGCTTATGAATGATGTCAAACTGGGGCAATTAAATGACTCTTAATCAAACAAGAGTCGTCCTTCACAGAATGAAGAGCCAAAGGTCCAAGGAACCTTTGTAGCATAGCAATAGATTCTAATCTTGATCATGAATTCTAATTCAAAATAGCCGATAATTGATGAAATGAGTAATCAAATGAAATCTGCATTGCACATCCCTCACACCTCATTTTGACCTTCCTTGTGCTCTGTAATGCCAAGCACTTCCAAATCCAATCCCTTCATTCTAACTTCTATGTCACCTCTATCCTCTATTTCCTTCATCATCAAACCCTCATCATGCATAATCAAGACATCAAATAACAAATCAAGTCAAGTCAAGTCAATGTCTAGCTCAAAAGGAGCTCACTTGATGGAATACTCAAGAGGACAGTCTTGACAAGAATTAGATCAAACAAAAGAAAAAGGAAATAAAAAAAGGAAAATAAACGGCTCGCTTAATCGAGAATCCAAAAAGGTTGTCTTAAAAAAAGAGAAGAAAAGAAAGAAGAAAGATGAGAGAAATGTTTGCTCAATTAGGAACCAAATGTAAGTCCATACAAAAGCTAGGGCAAAATTGACAAAAGAAGCAAAACCCAAAGCATGATAAGGCAGGAATTGAAAGATGAGATCAATGGGGAGTTGGAAACAAGAAAATGGGAAAAAGAGAAAAAGAGGAAATCACAAAGCAAGTTATTATCAAATCGGCTCATCTTTGAATCAAACAAAGATCTTCTCAAAAGCGATGCTTGGACAACTAAATTGGGGCAAATTTCTAAGCATCAGATCATCTAGATTTCATCATCATTCATCATGTGCAAAGATATCTTATCACAGAAGATCATACATTTTCTCGTTACCAAATTATCTACGACATTCATCATGCTCATGTCATCAATATTTTTTTATGTTGCAACTGGGGCAAATTTGTTTTCTTTGTGAAGTTATCTTATCATGTTAGGGCTTTATCATTTACATCATCAAATCATCTAAGCATAGTGTTCACAAGTCATATCATTCATCATGTCATCATTACATCATTTGATCATCCCTAGACATCCACTTTCCTACATTGTTAATCATTACCTCTTGTAAATGTCACACATCATTCTTTTACAATATTTCTCTCTTAATTCTGATCATTCATCTTTTTCTTATCACATCATCACACCATTCATCATGCGTATTCTTGAGACATCCACATTCCCAATTATCAAATCATCTAGGACATTCATCATGCTCATTCCATCAACATTTTCCACAACACAATTTGGGGCAAGTTAAGGCATTCATCATTTGCACTATCAAATCATCTAGACGTAGTTATCACAAGTCATATCATTCATCATGCCATCATTGCATCATTCAATCATCACCAGGTATTTTTTATCCCACATCATGAAGCATTGCACATTTTGAGCAAGCGTCGCATGACCACCCATTTAATTTCACATACTTTCTTTTATCACACTCATTGCATCATTCACTTTTTCATAGTATCACATCATTCACTTTTCAACAATTATCACATCATTCACTTTTTCAGTCTCAATCATTTCACTCTCAATCTCGATCATTTCACTTTCTAATCTCGATCACAATCATCTACTTTCACATTTTACATGCATTCACATGTTTTCATAGATCTTTACTCTACTTTCACATGTCTTTAAATTTCACAAACATTCATATGCTTTCACATTTACATGTTTTTACATTTTAAATGCTTTCACAATCTTTATATGCTTTCACAGTTTACATACTTTCACATTTCCTGCTTTCACATTTTAAATGTTTTCATAGCTTAAATGCTTTCACATTTAAATGCTTTCACCATTTATATGTTTTTGCAATTTATATGCTTTCACAGTTTACTTGCTTTCACATTTACATGCTTTCACAATCTTTACGTGCTTTCACATTTACATACTTTCACATTTACATGCCTTCACATTTTAAATGCTTTCACGTTTACTTTCACAAGCTTCACCTTTCACATTTATTTTCACAAGCTTTCACTGCTTTCACATTTATTTCACGAGCCTTTACTCTTTCACATTTATTATCACAAGCCTTTACTGCTTTCACGTTTACTTTCACAAGTATTTACCTTTTTCACATGCGTTTACTTTCACATTTACTCCTACATGCTTTTACTGCTTTCACCTTTACTTTCACATACATTTATTCTGTTTTCATGTTTTACATTTCAAATGCATTTACTTTCACGATTTCACTTTCATATGCTTCTACATTTCACATGTTTTAAATTTCACACTTTTTTCCCCACATGTAAACCAAAAAATATAAAAATAAAAATAAAAAAATTCATGCATTTCATGCCCTACTTTACCTTAATAGTATGCATTCATCATGGGGTCATCTAATCATCATTATGCATTTATTCTCTAGTATCATTCATTAGATCATTTTGCATTGTCATCATGCATTGGTCATCTAGCATTATCCATCAAAACATTTGTATTGTCACCATGCATATTCATCGTTATCATCATACACACATTTTTATCTTATCATCATGTTAAAAAAAAAATCATCAACAACTATAAGCTCTTCTACCATAATTATCATTCATTTTTCACCCATCATCATATTGTCATATTTCAATAGTCGATTTGTTTATTTTCATCGCCATGTCATTTGTCTCTCACACCACCTATTTTTCTACTTCAATCCCTCCTCCAGAAGTCATGCATCCTCATCATACATCCATCAACATCATGATCATTATTGTGTTGTCATGCATTTATCATCAACATGCATTTGGACAAAATATGTGCTCTTATCTTTACTTGTCTTTAGTAAAATATCAAAGTCACAATCTTCATATTTTTCAGTAAGAAACAAGTAAAGAGGGCAATTGTGAATACTATATTTTGTTTGGATATTTTATCTTTTTATTTTTACAAAAATAAACAGTAAAAATCTCAACATATTTCATTTTATTTTTATCGTAAAAAAACTAAGCCCATTTTTTTTAAGCCCATTTCATTTTTTTCAGTTGAAAACAAAAAAGGACGCTTCATTCACTGGATTTCCTTTTGAAAAAATAAACAAATAAAAATCTTTACACTGTTTCTTTTTTTTTTTGTCTTCTTTCAAGTCCTCAACAGGTTCACCTCACCAAGGAACGCCTCTTAAGCACTGAATTCAACAATCAATGACAAGGAAAAATTCAAAAAAGCGGCGTACAATCCCTCAAGTCAGAAACAAAATCCCTTAATCAAGAGCATAATTCGTGGAAAATCAAGCTGGAAAATTTACATAAATTCATCATCGGACAAAAGGAAGGAGGAACAGAGAACCTCCAAAAAATAACCAAGCCAAGCTTGCCCTCACACTCTCCACCATCAACATACATGACCTACAGCCCTCTATTTTCATAGTTAATCACAAGATCATCATTCTGCCATCACAAATCAACTGCCATTACTCACTAAATTCATCATCTCATGAACACAAACCAACAGCCACCCAAGCCACCACCATCATCCTAACATCTTTCACCCTCACCTTATAACACTATCAATCACAACTCTATCATGTAGCCACCATCATTTTCACCCCTTTCACCATTATCATTAACCAAACCTTCTTCACATCACATAATCATAACCAAAAAAAAGCCACAACTGTCATTATCAAAAGCAAAAAATAAAAATAAAAAAGGGGAGAAGAAGAAGCTCATCGTCACCACCAAAGCTCCGCGCTCTCCACCAGCCTCCTCCGGTTCGGGACCGCGAAGCCGCTCCAAATGCCACCCCCGTTCGCGCCTCCATCAATGCACTACATCGCGCAAATCGCGCCAACACTGCAAAGCAACGGCCATGAATGCTCAGCCTTTCCTTTGTGTGAAGACCACATTTGCGTCTTCGGGTCACTTCACGGCCACCGCGGCCACAAGCCAGAACAATAGTGCCATGGGTCAGCGCGCTCCTCCATGGTGGAACCACCACCGTCACACCTTCCTTCCTTCCTTCTCTCGCCACACACAAGCTGGCCCTTCTCCTCTTTCGAACCAGGTTCACCGCTGAGCGATGGAATACTTCTGTTGGAGGATATAATTGTAATTTGAAATTAGTTGTGGCTAGTTTGATTAGTTAGATATTAGTTAGTAGTTAGTAGTTTGTTATGCTCCTTACTCTATATAAGTAGTTTGTTATGCTCCTTACTCTATATAAGGATGCTTACACTTGTATTACCATATCTTTTTTATTAGTAGTAAAATTTTCATTTCTATGTTCTTTCAATTATTGCTTTCTCTTCTCTAATAATCATGGATTTCAACATGGTATCTGAGTAATTCCATCCCCCTTGAGAATTTTTCCCAATTTGAGTTCTTCGAACTTATTCTCGATTTCCCTTATTTTCTCCCTTTCCAAGCATTGGTTGTCCCTTTATTATCAAATTTGTTCTCTCTTTTCTTTGTTCAATCATATCTACATTTTCTTTCACATTTCCCTTTTTCAGATCATATACTTACCATCAAATTCCTAGATTCCCTAGTATTTCTCTTAAAATGACTTTGTAATTTTGCCCCATCTCAAATTTGGTTCTTCATTGCCAGTGCTTTGTTGGACCTTGTGGTGGTTGCATCCCCATGTGCGTCGATTTGGTTCTTCACTTGTCTCTTGCCACCGCGCTTTCTTGGCATTGTGTTTCGACAATTCGTTAGATCTCTTTTCGTCTTTGATTCATCATCATAGCTCTCTGTTCATTATTTGTCGATCTAGTTCATCATTTGCCTTCATTTCAGATCTCTTCATTTTCGGACGCGTTTTGCTTCCATCTCCATTTCCATTTGAGTTTTTTGGCAAGCTTTATCGGTGTGGTTGTAGTTTTCAGTGCATCTTTGGCAGTTCGTGGCTAATCTCCTTGGCAACTAAAGAATTTTCAATTAGTGATTCTTCTAAAAGGTTCTGTTACATTTCCTTGTTCAAGATTCAAGATTATTTGTTAGATGGTTTGTAATGATTTGCGTTCAGAGGTTGTTGTTGTGGTTTTTCCTATATTGGAGCTGGTTGTCTTCATATTGTGGTTTCACTAGTTCCAGGTGATTACCTTTGGATTCTTAGAGTCCGATTTCTAGATTGGATTATTGTGGTTCTTTTTCACTTGGGATCATTTTAGCCTCTATTATGTTTTGGCTTATCCTGCTTCAACCTTATTTGGCATGTTTTGGTTCTCATATTGGAGAAATTTGCTAATTTAGTCTTGAGTAGGCTTTCATTGGTTTAGCTTTTGCCCTTGAGAGGTAGTTAAGCATTAATTCAGCCCTATGACTCATCTTATGACGTTAAGCTTTCATTGACAGTCTTATTGACTATAACCTCCATTTTGATATTTGCTTCTGCCTTTTGATTTGAGGTGGTTAAGCATTAATTGATATTTTTCCCATGTTAGGATTGGTTGCTTCTGCCATGTGGTTAAGCTAGAGTTGGTTAAGCATTTGTTGATGATATTTTCGATTTGGGATTGTTGATGATTTATATTGCAACGAGCATCGTGGAGACGTCGAAGAGAGGCTAGGCACCACCGTTTGCTTGATGATTTTCATATTCCTTCTACGACGAGTGTCGTGGAGACATCTGAGTTAGAACTAGGCACCACCACCGTTGCATTCATCCTGTATTGTTCATTAGATTACATTGTATATTTTTCTAATTACATTGTATTTTTCCATTTCAATTGCATTACACTTTCATCCAAGCTTGGAGATACAAAAAGTACGTATCTTCTAGCTTGCGCGCGCTCAGGGTAAGGGTTCCAGAATATAATTGTAATTTGAAATTAGTTGGAGTTAGTTTTGTTAGTTAGATATTAGTTAGCAATTAGTAGTTTGTTATGCTCTTTACTCTATATAAGGATGCTTACACTTGCATTACCATACCTTTTTTATCATCGGTAAAATTTTCATTTCTATATTCTCTCAAATATTACTCTCTCTTATTGATTACCATGGATTTCAACACCTTCGACAATGCCATCAAGATTAGGAATAGGAACAGGAATTGCACAATGTTATTCTCTTCATAGACCATGCAGACTTGATCTTCTGTTGAGGTGAGGATCAATTTCATAGAAAACATCATCTGCATGTGAGAGATTTCCACATTCCTTGCAAAACATGATGTATGTAAGTATAGTTGTCTCCCAATCAACGAGAAAACCAGGCTACTATCAAAGCATCTTCAACGCATGTGTAGTAGGACAAGAAAACAACTCTAATAGGCTCCATATTTTATTTCAAAGACATTAATTCATTTGAAAAAGAAAAATTACACTCACATCAATTGAGATTTGATAAAATACAATCTACATCCCCTTTATTTTTAAAATATGCATGAGCCCCAAAGTTTTGAAAAATATTACATTGATCACCCCTATTAATATTAGTCTATTAGTGACTTTGACGTAATAGTACAGGTTTAATAGCATTATTGTAATATTAAACACTAATATAACTATTGAATGACCATATAATCTTTATCAAGTGATAAAAGTATACCTCTTTCCATATTGGGAAAAAGGACAAATGGTAAGATGGTGTGCTTTTATCAATTAATAAAATAATAATATAGACATTCAATAGTTATAACAAACTTTAATATTTATAACAATTCCATTAAAAAGCATGTGTTATGCACATATGTATTATTCCGTCAAAGTCACTTACGGACTAATGTTAGTAAGGAAGGTCGGTGTGTGATTTTTAAACCAATAACCTAACATATAAAGTTTGAAAATAGAGATGATACGAGTTAATTTCGCAAAATTAAATTTGAAAGGGAGTTAAGTATAATTTTTCTTTAAAAAAATTGATATATAACAAAATCTTGTTACAACAATATTACATCACCATTATACATATTTCTATTCTTTTATTTCATTTTCGTGGACCTTACATATGCTTTTTTTTTTTTATCATTTTGTGCGATCTATATTATAGTATTGTTATCATTCTTTTGTTTTTGTCAGCGTATTTTTGTCGTTCAGCAAACACATCTCAATTATTTTGGTAGGCGAAAAGACAAAAGTAAGGAAGTGACACCCGAGAACGCAAAATAAGAAGGTGGCAGAATTGGATGGTAATAACCTTCGTCTTATCTTCCTTTATTTGGTATGTCTCGCTTTCAATTGTTTCGCTTTTCTATTGATCAAAATCTTCTTATTTCCTTTCATTAATAGGTTGTTACCATCTCTCTCCAATAATTTAAGCGATTCAAATGAATTGGCTTGAATATCAATCAATACTCAAATATCATACAAAAGGAAAAAAATTTTAAAAAAAAACATTCATCATTATGTTGCAGTATTCAAATTTCATGCAGGCCAAGGTTATTTTCAATATTTTTTCTTCCCTTGTTTCAAATGATAAAAATATGTTGGAATTGGATTCGTAGTTTTGCATATTGGGTTGAAAAAATGATCTGACTTTTATTTTCCTTAATTTTTCCCCTTTTCTTCTCATTATTTCCCCTATGAGCTGGATGTAAATAAAATAAAATAAAAAATAAAAATCAACAAATGGAGAACTACTTCTTGCGTATGTCAATGTAGCCTCTTGGTATTTCCAGCGACGGATGCATATGCATTAGAGTGGGCCTATGTCACTACAAAAATTTTGAAACTCTTTTAATAGCTATATAGGTATGTATATTTTTTGTCCTCAATGTTTTATTAAATTTGACTCTATATTTATTTTAAATGAGATAAAATAATAAGACATAATTCAATCCATTTTTTATTATACTTATGTATTAGTTTTGCCCCCATAATAAAAATTTTCTGGATTTTTCATTGGATATATCCCCAATACGTGTTTACATAACTATTCTCTTATTTTTTAGTTTCAGAGGTGGATTCAGTTTTTTTTTTCCTTTCGATATTTATTGTAAGAGACTCGACACTCAAACAGGAGAGTGGAGGAAGAGTACAGATGGAAATACATGCAAACAACACATAATAATAGTAATAGATCTAAACAAAACCAGGCAACACAAAATACCGACACAAAACACCTAAACATTAGACATGCACAGTTTATCAAAAAATAATTAAAAAAAATAGACTTGCACCATCTAACCTATCTTGACACTAATTTTTCATGGAGTGCAGTTATTTAAACATATCAATATGGAACATTATATATTAAAGAAAAAACTTAAAAAGACAGCAGTTAAAAAAATAATTAGGCCAAAAATAATATAGCCTACTACTTTCTTTATTGATAATATAGTACCTACTACTATTTATATTAGAACTCATAGATAGTGTATATATATATATATATATATATATATATATATATATATATATATATATATATATATATATATATGGGAGAAATTAGGAATTAATTTGATTCATAAATAAATTTTATATTTAGATGTTTTAAAAATGAGATGATATTATTTATTACAACCATGAAATTTGATTTCTTTGATTTTAGAGTTTGATATGATTCGAGAAGAAGTGAATTAAAACAAACCCCTCAATTGCATGATATTCAAATACCCAATAATTTTCTTACAAATTAATTTTCATACAGATTAATTTGCGAGAAGCTCTTTCAAAGAAATTATTTTGTAGAAGTTTACCCAAACTGGCCCTACCTAGCCATCATCGGATCCCTTTTTTATTAATTCTCATTATTCGATCTGTTTGGAGCAGGTTGCTTCTGTGGAGTCAAGACAAGCCCCAAGAATTCAAAACCTTCTCCGGCTGAAGTCTGATATCCAATCTGTAAATGACGCCAAGACTCAGGAACAAGTGGTTGAAGGCGTCAAGCACAAATGTGAAGAGCCTCCTGTTACAAACACAAAGATGACCATAGAAAAAGAGGTGATTACAGAAGATTTTGAACCAGGGCCAAGCGTTACCTCTCACAACGATGGGGAAACTATTGCCACATTGAAGAAAAAATTTGTGAAAAACGACTTTAAAGGTGCTAAGCTAATTGTGGATAGCGAATTTGAACCCAGGCCAAGTGCTTCATCTTACAATGATGCTACATTGAACAAAAAATTTGTGAAGAACTTTGAGTTTGGTCACAAAGGTGAGAAACCAATGGTTAATGATGAATTTGAGCCCAGGCCAAGCGCCTCAAAGTATAATGACTAAACGAAGGAGGATATGAACGTAGCTGCATTAATTAATGCAAAGAAAATAAAATGTGTCCAATAATTGAACATGGTGTGATTTAGATGAATAGTAGGAGTGTCGTCTGGAGCTGTAACATGGTTATGGCCGAGCGCAGAGCAGTGGCATTGATATGGGCTGATGTATTATGCTTTTTGAATAAAATATTTATTGTATTCTCCTAAACCATGTATATAAATTGCGCTAATATTTAATAAAGTAATAAATCAATAGGTAGGCATGTGTTTTGGGCACGTCACTCAACCACAAAATGTTCGAATGATGTATAAATTAACAAAATTAACCACCCACCCATCCAATTTTCCATCAAAATTGGGAGTAAAATTCTAATTAAACACTCTTCCCTTTTGTCCATTAAAATTTGCCACTACGTTTTACTTTTGTAGTGCATTTGTACAAAATCCTTTCCTACCATTTAGCACTAGTGACTTATTTTTGCAAGCGATATGCGCCATTTGTTCGTATTGTTAAATATAGCATATCATTCATTTATGTAATTAATATATATGTATTCTTCATTGCTGTGCATTTATTGTTATATGTGTAAGTATTATTTTGGTTCTAGCTATATGTGTAAGTATGTAATTATAATTGTAATAATATTATTATATTTATGTTTATACTACATGATTTTAATGGCATCAACTACATATGAAAATCGAATGGTCAACTATTTTCCTTTGAGAAATTAATTGATATAATCTATATACACAAAATTTTTAATGGATATAATAAATATAAAATATCACTTAATTAATAATATATTTAATATATTTACGATTTTATTTGAATTATATCATTTAATTACTAATATATTTAAATTATTTATACTCATATATGAATTATAATGTTAAATTTGACTTTCTATCGCTTAATTAATAATATTTTTAAATAGGTAATTTAATCTATATTTTGGTTAACTGGTTTATATTATGTATTTGATAGAAGTAACTAAAAAATTATAATTGAAAACATGGATGGAAAATTACTTCCCAATACGTTAGAAAACATTTGGAATCAAATAAATTATTGGTTATTAGGAATGTATTATAGATGTAACTAAACAGTGTTAATATTTTTAAATAAAAAATATTTTTCACTTTTAATTTATTTACTAGTAAAAAAGTGACCATAATATCCTAAAGAAAACTAATTTCATGTAATACTTTATTTAGTTGTATATGATAATATTAGGCTTTTATGATCCAATTTTATAATATTGGAGTCTTAATTACTATGTTGATTTGATAGCTTATAATAATTTTATCATTTTAATTTAGAGAGTTAAGTCTTAATTCTAATAGGTTGAGCTAACACATTAGCATATTTATTTAAATTATTATGAAATTTGGTTCAAGGTAACAAATTGGTATTATTTTATAACACTATTAAGTAATATTGTTATGTAATTATAACAAACTAAATTGATAATTAGTTAGAAAATATGATTGACAATGTAAAATACGCAAATAAGGGCGAATAAATTTAAGTTTACATTTTTTGAAATTTAAATTTGAGCATATTAATTATTGAAATTCAAATCATAAAATGATCATATTACTATTCAAGGATAAAAGATTAACACTATTAGAAATTCTTTCCCTCACAATAGAAAAAGGTCTTGGACAAAAAAATTAAATCTTTAGTATACACTTTCATTGTTTCTATTTTCAAACATGTATATGTAAAATGGAAACAAAATAGAAGTATGGTTTTAAATAATTATACTATCTTTTAAATTTTAGTAATGGTTCAATTTTATTCACTATATTTATTTTTATTTTATATTCATAAAATTATGAATTTTGTAATATAATTTTATTAGTCCAGTATTTTAAATTTTTTAATTTCCAATTTTTATATAATTTTAATATGTTTTAATTTAGATTCTATTTTCATATATATTATTTTATGTTTTAAAGTTTTTAATGTTATATGTATTATATTTGTTTTAAGTTTTAGCATCAAATATTCCTGTAAACTAAATGTTCAAGATGAAAAATATTTTTATTTTTATATATCAATTAAAAAAATTTGCAATGTGTAAAATAAACAGCATTGTACAGTCAATATTTGAACCTAAACCTTCCTTTTTACATTTCATATATTGTAGAATGAATTAATATGAAACATAAAACCTTTCTTTTTATTATATTTCTTATTTCATATTTTGTAGAATAAATTATATTAATGCATTTAAATTCTGAAATTTTAGTAATTAATTATTATTGAATGTCTACACTATTCCTTCATTTTTACGTTACATAGTTTGTAGAATGAATTAGATAAATTCATTTAAAGCCTATAATTTTAACAATTAATTATTAGAATTTTTTAATTTATTTCGATAAAAGTGATTTTTTTATGAACATTATTAGTGAATGTTTGCACTAAACGTTTCTAGCTTTTTACGTTTATTCACAACAAGTACCATTTATTGCTATATGTAAATTATGTAATTACAATTACAATCAGTTACAATAAAATGTACCATACTACATGATTTGAATGTAATCTGTTGCATATGGGAACTCATTGGGCGGCCATTTTCCTTTGAAAAATTAAACCTAAATTTATTTATAATTATTAATTTATTTAATTGACATTATATATATAACATTTAAAATACATATATAAATACAAATATACAACATTCTAAATACACAGATAACAAATATAGGATTCTATTTAAAAAATTGTTGATTTTTTTTGCTGCTAAAAAAAGTACTAAAACAATTCTTGATTATTGACTAATTAAATCAAATTAAAAGTATTAAAATTTGTTAAATAACCATGACGTTTTCTTTGAATTGTTACTTTCAATTACTTTCTATTTTTCTATTTAATTGATTATTTATTATTAGTAAGATATTGTATCTCACTACTTTCTCAGTCTAATAATGACTAATATATGGCATTTACTCTGGTCGTTTGTTTTTTTTGTGTGCATAATAACTATTAAATATTAAATAGGTTAGTTAATGGGTTATATAACATCTTGGTTTCAATCTTAATCAGTGGTTTCATTTTCACATCCTCTATCACTTTGACTCTTTTGCGGTGAGTTGCTCTTTCGTTGTTATTTTGATTTAAATTTTATTCATGCTTGCTTCTTTTGTTATTTTTCTTTTTCCAAGGTGCATATTGTTCGATGGAGGTTTGGACTGCATCTTTTTTATCCTTCTTTTCTATACTTTCTTTTTAGTCCCATTTTAACTTTTTAGTCGTCATTCTTTATTTTGTTGTAATTTAATTTCATATTTTTGTTTGGTTATTGACTATTTTTTTTCTATAATTTTTGTATTTATTTTATGTTTATGGAAGAGTGAGTTTTCAATCAGGGAGGTTTGGCAACGAACTACTTCCGAGTTTTCCAAAGGCATGTTATGGGAGGGAGTGATAAGCAAGCAAGCACTCTAGAGGGCATTATCTGTGAAGCGTGATTAAAGTCTTCATAAATTCTCAAGCAAAAAAATTAAACCGCAAAACCAATTACATGGCAATTATTATATGAGTAACTCCAGGAGCATTCTTAGGAGTAAGTTTATCCTAAACAATAGATATACTAGGTGTGAAGCTTGAATATTTTGGTTGTGATTGTTTTAGTTTTTTTTTTTATGTTTTCCTCTTTTGTTGAGACTTTTCTTCAATATTTTGATTTTTTTTTTATTTTCATTTTATTGCAAGTTCTCTTTTGTTGTCATCAACTTCATTACAATTCATTTTAATTCTTCACTCTTATTTTTATTGGCTTGAATTCCTATTAATTCCAATGCTATAGACTTCTTATTTTGTTGAGAAGTGTTTTTGAAAAAATAGATCAAATAAGGAAATTACATATGCAAAGGAGATATAAGAGCTTTTAGAGCCTCAAAGAATTGTTAAACCTATTTTAATTTAAGGAGATATCAGGTGATCATTAGACAATAACTTCCAACATAATTGTTCCAATGCTAATAATCTTGAGTGGAGTGATTTTATGCTAGGTACTCACTAATTTACAAAGGTAGTGTTCTGCAAAAGAAATTTTTTTTAATTTAACATTCTTTCTAATTTTTTGGTACAATATTCTTAATTTAATGTTCTATTTTCAAATTCTAAATATATTATTTATATTTGATTTGGCACACATAATTCTTTTGCATATACTATAATGTACAATGAATGTTTATTGCATGATGATAGAAAATAATAAGAAGAAGAAGAAGAAGAATTTCTCATTTGTCGAGGAATGTTTACTTATAACTAAAATAATTAATAAATAATAAAAAAGTTTATTACTGAATATCGTTCTCTCTTTTTATTTACATGATAATAGAAAAATTAAAAACAAATATGTATGTGGTGAAATGTAATATATTTATATTTATATTCATATTACATATAATTAATAAATAATAAAAATGTTTATTACTGAATAACGTTCTCTCTTTTTATTTACATGCATAATAGAAATAATATATATATATATATATATATATATATATAGTGAAATGTAATATATTTATATTTATATTCATATTACATAAATTTTTGGGTGAAACAAGGGGTTCATATATATTATATAGAGTTTAATTTTAATGCACTGACAGTGTAAATAGTTTTTTTACTGTTATCCAATTAAAATATTTAGTTTGATGACTTTAGATAGTGGGTATAAAAGTCAACTATCATGGTTTATGTGACAATACATGATTGGATGATGTAAAAAATTTTTACACTAGTGCATGGAAATTTAATCCTATTACATAAATTTAAATGCTATATATATTGTATATAGAAAATTCAAAGGCCAATCATCTTCTTCTTCTTTTTAAGAAACTAAACATAAATCACCTAAAATAGCACATTAACGAAGAAGAAACATGGTTATTAGAGTGGCTTATTAGTTTTAAAAGTAATAAATTAATTTCATATTGACCAATTTTAAAGGGCAATTTTATTTGTTTGGAATTACTACTATAACGTATTAGAAAAGACTTTAAATAGATTTATGTAAAGCATCAATATTTTGATGTATGGTACTCTTAAAAATTTAATATTATTTGCGTTACCATTTTCAAATGTTTAGAAGGGTGAATCAAGCACTTACAAAAAAAAAAAATGTTTAGAAGTGTGGAGTTACAATTTTATAATTACTATGTCATTATTAAGCAATTCCATAGTAATAAAGTTGTAATGTATACGTTATTCAAACATGTTGTTCTCCATATTCATTGTAATTTGTTACTAGCCATCATTTCTATATATGTTTGAGCCACTGAATTTGCTTTTTCTTCAAACAAAATCTCATCATCCTAGCCATCCAATCCACTTCTTCTTGAAATAAAACTTTGGAAATAGAATCTTTTAATTTAACTATTTTCCTCTCTAGCACGATAAGAAGGTAATTCCTTCACTAATGTATAATCTTGACGGAATGAGACTTTGGAAGAAATCCAAATTCAAAAAGAAAAGAAGAGATCAACGTGTCGGGAGCACACTAAATGGGCAGCCAGGAGGTTGAGGTATTTTGGTTATATTGAAGGGATCTGATTCAGTAAAATTATCATATTTAGAATATTGTGGTTTGTAGTATGGTTAAACTTTGAGGTTGTAAAGAAATTGTATGTGATCAAGTGGTGAATATTTGGTGACATGACTTGCATCCTTTTACCATAATGAGTGGGTACATGATGAGTATACTTAATGCAATTTTGACATAGTTCTGCTCTTATATTCGACTATATTCGACATGTGGCTTGAAGCACATAATGTTGGATGGAAAACATTTTTTTTTAAATCTTGCTTACTTTTGTACTTTTATTTTTTATTCTACCTTGCATAATAATGCTCATTGTTTAAATATTTTATTCTTACTCGCATTGTTTGCCCTTTCAAATTTTTAACCCAATTTATATAAAATTTTCACTATTTTTATTATATTTTCTTTTTCAATATTTTAAATATTATAAAAATTGGGATAAGATAGGATTTGAATAGTTATATACCCTAAAAAGATTTAGATAAGGCTCATAGTATATCTACATGTCCAATCAAGTTTAGTTATGGTGGCTTAGAATAGCTACATAAAAATTGTATATGTCAATTTTCTTTCCAATCAACAGATATATCATTTAATATTTTTTCTATATTACTATATCAATGAAACAAATTTTACTCTTACTTACTACTTAAAAGATTATGCATATAAGAAAATTTTATTTGATAATAATATAAATTTTTTTACACTATTAATATATTTTTAATAATTATTACCACAATTTTTAATTAAAAATATTCTTATTAAAATCAATTATCACAAAATATAAATAAATCCGTGCATTATATCTAGTTTACTATTTATTCCTGACTCATGAGCAGTATACTAATCTGTACAAATCAAATATCCTATTTATAATGCTTATATATTTTATTAAATATTAATTTTGTCCATAAAACTGGACACTATAGAATTATATTTATCCATGGAGTATATTTATAAAAAAATTTCCCTATATTTTACTTCTACGCCAAACAGCTATAAAATTATTTTTATTATCATCGTCAATTTTTTCCTTAAATTTTCACTTCTACTATAATTATTTGTGATGGTGAGATTATAATATGATATACCATATATTAAACAACATAATCTTAATACAATGCCGTACCCAACATTATATAATGTTAAAATTTTAGCAAGTCTTATATAGTGTTAGGGCTTATACTATACCTAACGAACTCTAGTTAAGTTCCTTCTTGCTTGCAATTGTATAAATCAGCTACTCCATTCAGCCTCTTTAATTTTTGTACAAAACATATATGAGAGAACCACAGAAAAAGAGAGAAAGATAAAAAGAGATAGGGTTAGCATGGTGATAGAAAATATTTATAATGATTTAATTAAGACTATAGTACAGTATTAATTTTGTAATGATTTAAGATCAGGGAGGACAGAAGAAAAAAATGAAGTGAGATATTGATTTTTTTAAGAAAAAATTTAGATTTAAATGTGTTTCTGAAAAAACTTTTGAGAGAGTGAGAGTAATTTTCTCTTCAATTTAATTGTTCAATGGGCAAAGTAATATAGTTATGGATTTTCAATATCTATACAGGCCATATACGGAGAAAAGTTACCAACAACAGTAGAAAGAGAAATAATAGATAATAAAAAAAATATATACAATGAACTCTGAATATTCCCATATGCAGTGGCATAACTACGTATATAGGGATATAACGGGGGCAGCAAATTATGGGATCCTAGATTTTTTTTGAAAATTAAAATTATATGTATATAATTATATAATGGGTTAATTATATGGACCTCCTCTCTATCAATATTACATCTACCCCTCGTAGATTTCAAAGATACACTTACCTCTCGTCTTTTAACATAATTTTCAAAATCCCAATTTGGCCTCTCTTCTTCGACCTCCAATCACTTCCAACAACCGTCCAAATCCCTACTTTTACCTCCATTGTCATTGTTCAAGAACTCCACCAAACCCTTCCTCCATCACCATCACCATCGTTCTCTTGTACTTTCCATTGTCACCACCGCTATCACTCTGTCGCAGCCAACCTTCCTCCTCTTCAAACAAGATCTGCGATAGGAACTTTGCATTTTCTGCATGGTTGATTGTTACTACAAACAAACTCCCTCTCTTTAATGGGATCCCAGATTCCAAAGAACCCATTTACCTTCCCATCAATTTGGAGGAAAAATAGAAAAAAAGCTTCAAACTTCGACCCAAAAATGCATGAAAACTAGGTTGCCCAGGTTAGAATCTTTTCAATGAGGTTCCATAAAATAGTTCCTAGATAGTGAAAGAAGCTGAGAAAAGACTCAAACTTGCATGAAGAGGTTGTTGTTTGTTTATGTTGTTGTTCATATTTGTTTTTGTGGTTTTGATTCAATTTAAAGAGAGAAAAGGAATATGCTTTAGAATGGAAGAGCATTTGTCTAATTGCAGCTCAAGTGTCATGCTATATGCAATAAATTAGGGATTTTTAGGGTTTTGTTTGTGGGGGTGAAAATGAGTTTCATCAAATAGAAATAGAATAAATTAGGTAACGTAGTCATTTTATGTATTTCTTAGATTTTTAAAAAATTAGAATTTTGGGATAAGGAGGTTATTGTAATAAGCTTAAATAAAGCAAGGGAGACATGCGTGTAATACCCTAGTTTAAATAAATGAGTCAAGAAATTTTTTTAAAAATTAGGAAAGGTGCCAGTTACTCTCGTTTGTCATTAGGTTCCTAATTTCCCTAAGTCTGGACCCTACATGCCCTTGGAGTGCTAAATAATAGAATCATTTTCTTGGGATCAAAAGTCCCGGTAATTGTTCCATAGAGTGAAACAAGTTAAAGAATGATTTTTAATGAATTTTATGAAATCCTTAAACTTTTCATTTTTAGCTCAAAAGTTTATAAAATCTTCAAATTCCGAATTTGAACTACAACCCAAAAATTTGATTTTGATTTGTTGGGATTTTGATTTTTTTGATATTTTATTTGAATTCAAACGGGGGTATTCCCTTATTTACATTTATGTTTTAAAGTTAATGGAAGTAAAATATATGATTATGTAAATAAGTTGGTGAGCGCTCCAGCACTATGAGCTCCCTTCAGGAAAAGTAAGGCGGTGTGGAGAACAATTTCATGCTATCTAGTGAGCGCCAATCTCGCAGGAAACATAAATACCCCATTTCGGGGTTAGAACCTTCAAAACACCACAAACACTACCCCCTTCACCTCCAGATGCAAAAACCTCTTCCCCAACCTCTCTTCACTCCTAAATCTCCATTTACTTCCATTTCTTCCAATTTTAACTTCAATCCTTCATTTCTAAGGCTTCAAGGTATGTAGTTTTCTTAGTTTTACTCTATTTTCTTCAATTCTTTCTTGTCTTGGGTGATTTCTATGTTTGTAAGGATAAAGAGTTCTTCCTCCATGTAGAGGAAAATTTAAAGTCTTTGGTGATCCTAGAAACTAATCTAAGGTTCTACTACTCTCATGATAGAGATTGGTGTCATTTCTACTCCAAGAAACCCTACTAGTGTTGAGCCTTCAACTTCTGCCACTCAGGTGAGTGGGTTCATATCTGTAATCTCTATGTTATGAATTAAAGTCATTTTCATCTAAATATAGCCTAAACAATGAATTTTAAAGGTTTTCTTGGAAATTGTGAGAATTCTATAGTGTACTATGTTTTGAACTATTGGTTTTAGCATGAAAATATGTTTGATAAATCCATGGGACCATTGTTGATAAAAGGCACTTTTGATGGAGCTAGAGTATGAGAACATGAGTTGCTAAACTATTACAATAATTACATTGTTTATAGAATCATGGATTTTACTTGATTGAGTTTAAACCCTAGGATAGATGCCTTTGTTTTCAAAGTCTTGAGATGATATTGTACTCTTTGATAGACTGAATAGTAGCTATAGAGAAACGGGCTGTGTGTTAGCGGCAATTAATCCGCTAACCTTGGTACCAAGTAGCCCAGGGCCAGAGTATTCAAAGAAGGGACCTAGTTAGGTACCCATTATTGTCACACTTGGGACGACGATACGTAATGCCCAGATGTGACCAAGATACTGTTATGCTGATAACTGAGTTACTGTTTCTCTATTGAGGTACCTGTTGGAATGTTTTATAAGATAAGGCATTTCTAGTACTCTTGCATATGTTTATATTCCTATAACTATATTAACTGGTTAGCAGTATTTATATTATTGTGATTTTCTGCATGCCCTTTAATGTCCCATGGAGGGGGTTCCAGGTAAGGACTTACTCACTGGATTTTGGTAACAAAACTCACCCCTCCTTTCCTTTTCTCTATTTCCAGATATAGCGGCTCCTGCGGATACCTCCACGCCATCTTCCTCCCAGGCATTAGATCAAGTTCCGTGCCCATTAGGTGAAGTGTCTATATTTTGCTCTAGACGTGTTTTAGTGTGATGCAGGTAGGATTCCGAAATCGTAGAGCATGTTTTCTTTTGCATAATCCTGTATATGATAATGTTATTTTGGACTGTATAAGTCTTTTACTTTTCATAGACACTTTGAATATAAAGGACTTTCTACATATTTTGTGATAATATAATATTATACTTTGGAATGGACTATGAGAGCTTATTTTATTATCATGATATCGAAAGTAGGTGATTGATATATAGAAAGGAATAAAACTATATTATGGATTTTTTTGTGCATATAGAAATGATACAGGTCATGAGGCTACGTGAGAATAGGATTTCTCACGTGGTGATCATTCCCAAGGGGTCAGACAGTGCGTCATTTTAAAATTTAAGAGGGATATGTGTAATATTGACAGAACTAAGGAAAAATTTGTGTAATTTGCCCTTATATAATTTTACTAATAAATAGTTAAGTTTAAATGTAGTGCTTTATTTAAATGATATTGTTGAATTTAAATGAGTTTTTTTAAACTTAAAAATTTATTAACTTGGTTTTAATAAAAAAATAAAAACAAAAAGAGATGATATCATAATTGAGCACCATTTTACAGTGAAAATATTGTTTGTTGCAATAGATAAAAACCTATAAGAATTGAATAGTAGATTCAATGATAAAATAATAAATTTGTTAATTTTGTTCTGACTTTTAAGGATGTTTATAAAATTTTTGACATTGTTAGATCTATATTAGGAATGCAGTTACTTATAAACAAAAATAATATTAAAATAATTTTATGTATTTGGGTTAAAAGTTTAAATGGTTAATAATTAAAAAAAACCCAAATTTTAAGTGTAAAATTTACTTATAATTAAAATCATAATTTTAAAGCTTGTTATCGGAAGTAAGAATAAATTATTTCGGAATTTTTATTTTTTGTCAAAATAATCATAGGTACCAGATATTATAAAATAAATAAAATTATTTCATATGTTTTATTTAATTTATCATTCAAAAGTAATTTTTTATGCAATCCAAACAAAACACTTTATTTTAAAATTATTTTTCAGTTAATACATTTAATCATAAAGTTAATTTTTAAATAATCAATTATAAAAAACAGTTATATATACTTGTTAGTTAAAATAATTTAATCTCTTAATTAATCTAAATATAATTAACGTTATCAGGTTAATTATTTGCTATAAATTATATATATAATAACAATAATTATAATTAACTTTAATTTGATTATTATTATTTATTTTACATCATTAACACTTTTTGCCCTCCAAAATTTTTGGTCAAGTTTTGCCAATGTCCGAATTAGTCAAATTTTGCACTGACATAACTCTTGCTCTTGTTCAATATATGTCATCAGTCATCAAATTGTCCTCATGCACCATGTTCACTGCATAATTATATTTGTTTTTGGCACAACCATATATATAATGGCTGAATTATATACGTGATCAGATTATATCAAGAAACATGCGCGATCGGATTATACCTCAAAAAATTTGCATGACAAGATAAAGCCAAAAAGAATATGCGTGATCGGATTATACCTGATAATAGATTTGTAAGTATACCAAATTGTTCAAGTAGTAAAATATAGTGAGTGAGTATTGTTCCCATGAGGACTAGTGCAACTGAACAATAACTCACAAATTTGCTTCTAATTAGATAAACTTAAACAAGATGGGTTGGATTAAAGGTAGTTTTAATGCTAAAGCTTTGACAACTTATAAATATAAATTATGGTAAATGACAAATTCCAACAAGCAATAAGTATAAGCAAAAGCGTTAGGGGTGAAGGTGTAACACCCTAATAGAACCCAACTATGCTTAAGTTTGCATTTGGATTCTATTAGTTGTCACTTATGTCTTGCGTTCATTTTCTTTTGAAATTATCTTAGAAAAATAGTGGATAATTTTTTTTTATACATTACATTTTGAAAACTTAAGTCTGTAACGAAAAGTAAAATGCATAACGCTTACGTAGATAGTAATCAAAGTTACTTTGCTCACTTACTTAATTTAAATAAGCGGAATAAGAGACTAAATGTAGAAATATCATCACATACACTGAAATATACTACTTAATACATAAGCCATAATAGGGTATATACCATAGCGATAATTTATTACAAAGAACAATATAAATTCTACTATTACTGATTTGTTCTTCACAACTATAACATAACTAAAAATCGGAGTGCTAATTCTTGAAAGGTCTGAAATCTTCACGTGTTACCTCCTTCCTTAGTTATTGGTCCGTTGCTTTAAGTGGACTCGTCTACCTTTGGTAACAACAATGGAAAAGAAATATAGGAGTGAGAAATACAAGATTTCTCAATATGAGTTTCTACTTGTACTAAAAGTGTCATCGTTATAGTCCAGTCACTTTGGGTTTATTATAAAAAGGTGAACATGTAAGGATTCAATTATCAAACTTTTCACAAACGTGATTAGCCAAAGTGCAGTTGCTTTTAAACTACTCTTATAACAATAATAAAAATATTCATTCCATACTTCATCAAGCATACACCCAAACATATCATATAAAATTAATAATGGGCAATAATAATTTAGGAGATGCATGTATTTCATGATTACTCATCAACAAAATGATCATCATCTTTCTTTTATTCCATTTTTCTTTTCATTAACATATTTTTCATTCACCCACGGGATGAATGCAACAATGCCTTAGACCACCCTAAAGGGTAATGAGCTCATACCGTGGCCGTCGCCACATCCTTTTGGTTTTCTTTCCGTTGTCATAATCTCAATGGTTTAGGGGTTAAGCCGTGAGCTTAAGTCCACTTTTCCATACTTTACTTTTATTTTCTTTTTTTCTGTAATAATCTCAACGGTTATGCCATGAGTTTAGCTCAAGTCCACTTTTCCAGACTTTCATTGCCAATTTTCTAGGCTTTACTTTTTTTTCATTTGAAAATGAATGTATGCATATCATCACGTAATCATAAATAAATCATGGACAATTATTCATTCATCCTCATCATTTCATAACTCATCACTATACATTCACATAGACAATATCTCATATACATCCTTATATCAAATAGTGGGCTTTTCATGCTAAATCGCATGTCATATTTCATCATTTGAAGCCAATAAATCAAGTACCCTAAGGTTCTTAAAGGTTATGGAAGTCTTAGTATTTACACATTATGAAGTATTTCTTTCCATTCTTACAAATTCTAACCAAATCTTTTTCTCTTAGTTATCTTTGTACTCTTAGCATTTTATTAATACATTAATGCAATTTAAAATATTATCCTAGGGTATTTAGAGATTCTTTATATATTTTCAAGTTCCCTCATAAGTGTTATATACATATTTTTCCTCTTGAAGTTTTATTGCAACTTAAATCCTTAAAACTCTTTCTCTCTTTACAAGACTTAAATCTTCTATTTATAGTTCTAACATATTTTACAAGACAATTTGTAACTTTCTGTATACTTATTATCTCAACCTCCTAAAAGCAGTTCCAGATTCCTAACTCATCACTTTTCATTAAGGGTAATTTCATTAACAACACATTTATGGTTATGTCCATGTACCCTTGCAAAGTTACCCCTTTCCAGATCCTCTCAACACACTTCCCACAAATTTATTTCTTATTCTGTATTTTCGTGGTGTAAAGCTTTATACATGGCATACATGGATGTGTTCCTCTATGTGTTAGCTTTCCAATAGAGTTGAAATCAGTTCATTTTCATTTTTATAGAGTAAGTTACACCTATTTTACTACTAAAAGGTTATATTTAGAGTTTCAGTTTTTGGTTTAACTTTAAAAATTTATATCTTGAGCTAGAGAACTCGTTTCAGGTGATTCTTTTTGGGAGTGTTCTATAATGTGTCTGGTTTATGGTAAAAATATTTTCATTTCGAGATACTTCATATTGTACAAATATTGCTTTTCAAAGTGCATACTGCCAGGAATAGCCAAAAATTCCAGCACCTACCATTTTCATGTCTTAAGTCACCTTTATTAAATCAAGCTTCACATACCATCTTTTTAAGCTCTATTTGAGTATGATAACATCATAAAAGTACTCAAAACATAATAGAACATATTATGCTATCTAAAAATATATTTTACAACAATCATTCAAAACTTTTGACAATAACTCAAGCTTTAGGCATTCTATCCATAGGCAAGGTTAGAAGCCAACAATGCTTGAACAATTACAGATGAAACTCCTACCTCTTATGTAAGTCTAAAAAGAGTCATTCTCTTCTTCCTTGAGCTTGAGAAAAAGTCCTTGGAGTGGATGACCATCTTTGAATCTTGGCTCTAGAACTTGAGTACTTAAGAAAATATTTCTCACTAGAGTTAAATATTGCAACTCTTGTGAGGGATAGTGAAGGTTTGGGTTTAGGATTTAAATATTTAGATGAGGTTTAGAGGGTCAAGAGAAGTCTTTGAAGAGAAGAACATAAGAAGAAATGATAGAGATAAAAATAAGAGAAAAAAACACTTGGGAAATTTCTAAGGCTTGAAGACTAGTAAGAGTGTATTGTGAGCAATGAGTTCACACACTTCCCTCCCTTTTATAGGCCAAGAGGCCATGGAGGGTGCAATGGAGGAATTTTAGTGCTTCAATTTGTTATTCTTGGATGCTCTTGTGGGTGGAGTAATAATTGTTTTAGATTACTAAGTCATAAGCATAATCATCATGTTAGAAGTAGTGGCTAGTGTAGTGCCAATTTAGTGGGAATCAAGAGCTCTTTATGACACAAATTTATTCATCAAATCAATTTTGTTTCCTATTATGATGATGCTAATTTTTGGCTCATACATACATGAAGGATTGTAATATGGAATTTTATTGAGGCTTGCCTTGTTTCATGCACTTTGTCATGCATGGTATGATATGTATGTGTATTGTATTTTATTTTATCATAATTTATTTAATAAATGATATTATAAAATATTTTAGTTTAACCAAATCACGACAAATCTATTATATTTTATTCTTATAATTGGAATCTCATGTTAATTATTTTAACATAATCATCCACTAACTTTATTATCTAGCATTAATCCAATGGCTTAGATTCATTCTTGTTTAGTGACAAGTTTAGAGTTTAGTATAATGGCATTGTTATAATTATTAAAGTAGTAGCATATGTAGTAATTTCTTCATTCAAGACAATGATATTTTTATAATTAGATAATGATAGTAGTATTCTTCTAATTCCATAAAATAATAGTATTTTTGTCATTTATTAATAAGACAAGAGTAGTTTTGTAAAATTTTTTTCCACATAGTAAATGTATTTTCATAATTTCCACTAAGTAATGATATTTTTGTAATTCTTTGTATTTTTCTAGACACACTTGATTATTCTAATATTATTTGTTATATTTCATGACACTTGTCCAATTTCTATTGGTTTTCCTCTTTTTCATCTTAATCATTAATTTAATCTAATTATGAATTTGGAGATGTTATAGAAGGATCCTTTGGCTCTTGTATCTCAAACTTGTTAAGGGATTAACTTGAGTTGGAAAACTATAAGGATTAATGGAAAAATCATAGGTAATTGGCCCTAATTCCTTACCAAACCAATTCTCTTCTATTTATCAAAGCATGTCAATTCCTTAACTATGTTTAACAAATAGCGGGTTTAAACATAAACTCTAATCCAATTTGCACATAACCACAAAAACTATTCCTAATTCTTGAAAATCATGTCATATAACCTTAGAGCAAGAACACAACCAAATTTTCCAATTTGGATATGAACCTTAATCAAAGTCTTTGAGAAGCCAACTCACAAACTTGCAATAACGTAAAGGTAAATGATTAATCCATACAGAACCCAAACTCAAGTAAATTGGTTCAATAGAAACACATAACAAGCCAAATTCACCCACACCTAACTATGAGTTTAACTACACATAAAAAAAACAACAGAAAATTGCAAGAAAGAAGAGAAATTCATAAAACCCAAGGTTGGTGATGATGGATTCCTCCAATCTACTCCTCTGCCTCAAGTTTTCTCCCTTTCTCAGCCTTATTCCAGTCCTCCTCTCTGTTATCTTCGTTCTGACTCAAAAACTTATATCCCTCAATAATCCAACAGGCACAAACACAAGGAAAACATGGATCGCGGGCATCACAATGCCACGTTCTGGTGTTGGGACGCCAAGTTTTGGCGCTGGAGCATCAAGTGGTGTGGTCCTGGGCGTTGAATGCCACATTTGGGTGTTAGGATGCCAGAACTCATCTAAGGTGTTTTTTCTCAGGGGTTGCAATGCCAAAAGCTAGCGTTGACGCCAGATTTAAATCATCACTCCCTTTTTGTGGGGTTTCTCATGAACCTGAAAATAAAATGATAAATTATACAAAGATCAAGATAAATTCTAAAAATCACTAAACCATTTGCAAGACATATTTACACATTAAAATGCCACAAAAGACTTCTATCAAAGGTTAAAATTGGGTGCTCTAGGCTCTAAAAAAAATCAATAACAAGATGGAACATCATTATACCAACAAAAAAAATTTTTTTGCATATGATCCAATGATTCACCAAATCTTGTCTTGTTTACCTATATTTAGACATTTCCCCTATTTTTTGTACAATGGCTAATATGAATTTATTCGTCACTAAAAAAGATAATATGAATTTATTACAATCAGCAGATCAGAATTTTATATTAGGACAAAGAAGTTTAGGGGTCCACAATCCATACATTAAATCTAATCAAACTCATTAATTGAGCAAAGCAAACTCTGGAAGTGCATTTGCATCTTGTTGGTTCCAACTCGAGTGTATCTACAATCAAAACCAAGCTACCAACTATCATATGTTAAAATTTCAAGAAGAATTGAATTACTTTGAGAATGGTCTAGTCTTCCATCGCATACCGGTTATGTTCACCGTGAGCAAAGTGTCAGTCTTTATCAATGTTCAGAAAATTTAACCGGACCGGAATAGGATTGGATTGGTTGAATGGAACGGCTGTCTGGTCAGAGTTGAACTTCAAAACCATCCTGGAAAGAACCTTAGAACGCCAGGAACGGGGACAGGCAAGGCGGCCAAAAAACCGTTTGACAGTTTTTTTTTTACAAAAAATTGCAAAATTGCATTATTTTAGGGTTTTTTTTAAAAAGATCTAAAATCTCATATTTCCTAATTTTTTTTTCTTTTCTAATATGGGAGGTAGTAACTTGAGAGATTTGATCCATATGGATAATGTTTATTTTGGTTAAGAAATGAATTATGTTATGTTCTATGGGTTTTGTTGATGCCTAATTTAATTTTTAGTTATTTTATGACATATATTTTATTTTATATTTTTATATATTTATATAAATACATGTTTTATTATATAGCGGTTATATCCTGGTTGGACCCCATTAACCCTTAACCTTGAACTCTTGCCCCGAGCAGTTTGATGTCCGGTAGTTTTTAGAACCTTGGTCTTTATACAAATAGGAATGCATCTTCACATATTCAAATTTTACACGGCCTTGTTATATGTGACATTTCTTTATTTATTTCTTTGTGTTACATGTCATATTTGAGTCCCACTATTTGAATTAATGATAAGAGATCATATATAATAAAGCCTTGTGAAATTTCAACATGAGATAATTCATTCTCCAGTACAAACCCTCCCATCTCGGTAGTAAAATTAAGCCCTTCTTTTATGACCATCAATTCATCTGTGCCCTAAAAAATCCCATCTCATAGCCATCAACCCTTTTATTATTATTGTTATTATTATTAGATTATTGTAAAGTTTAATTTCTATGTATTGATAATATAAATAATTTTATATTGACAACTAATAAAAATTTAAAAAATAATAAATTATGATAGGTAGTTAATATAGTAGTTTAATTTTGATGCACATAAAATATCTTTACACTGCATATACCATATATATATATATATACACCGACATTGTCATGTGTCATCCAATCAAAATAAATAAGTATCTGGCCCAGTGACACTTCATTTTGCTCATCGTGTATCCCGGCAGTATTATTTTCTGATCAAGAAGGTGGCGGAATTTTTGTCAGTTTCAATAATTTTCCAAGTACATCGCCTGCATGTATGTATGAATATTTTTATATTTTTATATCAAGTTGTCGACCGTTTCTACACGACTCTTAATAACATTATGGGTTAATTATTTTTAGGATTATTATAATTTTATTCAATTTTTAAATAAAATTTTTATAATTTAAAAATTTACTATAAAATCTCTATATTTTAATAAAGTTTTTATAATTTAATAATTTATGACAAAGTCTCTATATTATATAATTTTTTTTAATTAAGTGCCTTTAACTTTAAAATTTTATGCTCAAGTAGTCTTTATAGTTTTCTAAAATACAAAGACTTGATTGATTTTTTTTTCAATATAAGAATTTGATTGAAATTTTTTATGCATTATAAGGACTTGATTATGAATTTTTAAACTATAGGAATATTATTGAAAATTTTTACATAATATAGAGATTTAATTACAAATTTTTAAATTATAGAGATTAAAATAAAAATTAAGTAAAACTACATGAATCTCTGGTATAATTAAATCTACAATTTTTAATAACTATATAAAAGTTTAAATAAATAAAATATTAAACAGCTTATAATTTTCATCTTTCAAGTTGCTTAATTTAGCAGTATCAAGTTGGGATTAGGTCAAGCTCTAACTCAAAGTAGCGACGTAGATATTTGAAATCTTTTTTTATGGGTAAAGCGAGAGGAGAATCTAAAATCATGAGAGATAGGGGTTAAGGGAATCCCAACTTGACCGCTAGTTGGCTGGGCAGATAAACTTACACTACCTCATTCTGCAATATCTTTGCAAGAGATAATTAAGGGAATCCTAGAGCACTAATCAAAGGCTAGATTTCCCTGGGAAGCCAACTGAGCAATCGTACGAGCAACATGAGAAATTTTCAGGTGTTCTAAAAGTAGGACAAAATATTTACTCTATTTTATTCATTAATTAACACATTAGTAAATATTGTTTTGTCTTACTCTCAAAGCATGTAAGAATTTTTTGGGCTAGCATGGTTGTGGGATCCACTCGCCCAAAGGAGTATAGGGTGTTGCCTCCGAGAGTATAGGATGTTCTCTCTGAAGCTTCGACTATGGGGAGGTCATCTGACTCGACGAGGACACCTTGGCCACTGCAACATAACTCTGACCAAGGAGGAAGCCTCTAACCGCCAACGCTTCTGCCACTAGGCTAGTGGAGGCAAGAACTTTCCGTGGTTTCTCGGTGATTAACGAACCCTGGTTTAGATTTAAACAAATATGTTAAGTGATAAACCACAAAAACGGTCAGATGCCACATATTGACCAGGATATTTTAAGACAATTAGTTTATAGGTTATTTCATCTTATATACTATCTATTTCAGTGCATACTTAACCAATATGAGATCTCAACACCCACACTTAAAATTCCAATACTTTTGTGATTCTAAATAAAATTTGTTTGGAGCTATAGTCTATTTCAACTATAACTAATTATTTTTGGTGTTTTTTTATATATATATATATATATATATATATATATATATATATTAAATAATGATTTAGTTATTATAAAAATTAATAAGATTATATTTCAATAAAAACTTAACTCGTAATAATTTAGCCCCTTAATGATAGTGATATTGATTTAATTTTTGAAAACAAAATTACATAAATTTAGTCCTAAAAGATACATGTGATCACTTTGTTGGTTTATGAAAAATGCATGTGAAATTAAATAGGTTTATGAATTTATAGAAAATGACCCACATAGATGTCATATGCATATTTCAAACATCCAAGTGATGGCACATGTATTTTTTAGGGAATAAGTTGATATAAAAAACCTTTTAGGGAATGTCATTTTTTTTAAATGGCTAAACTCTTTTTTTAATACTTTCAATGGCTAAACTTAAGTTACATGTAATTTCGAGGGGACAATTTGTTAGTTTAGTCTTAAAAAATTTGAATTTTATTTTTATGTGTGATAAGATAAAAATATTTTATAATTATCTAATAATTTATTATTATATCAATAAAAGTGTTTGTCGATCTACTATCTTAAAAGTCAAATAAAATTATATAATTAAATGACAATATAAAATATTTTATATCAAAAATATATCAAAATTAATAAAAATATATATAACGACCTAGCTATATTTGTTTTGGTTGTCTCGCTATAATTAGTAGGGAGATACACCACAAAGGCAAATAAACACAGAAAGCGAGGCTTCTTTCCAATTAAAAATGATACCCGCTCTTGCTTTCCTTCGTCTTATATCTTCCTTTATTTTGTGAATAAAAGTTCACTTTGATCCTTGAAATTATATATGTGATTCACTTTAGTCCCTAAAATTAAGAAGATATCATTTTAATTCCTAAAATTTCAAAAAGTGATTCACCTTAGCTCTTTTGGTGATTCAAGTTTTTTGGTGATTCAAGTTAGTCTTTAGGAACAATAGTGTAAAGACAAATTGGAATCATTTTTTGAAATTTCAGGAACTAAAGTGATATTTTCTTAATTTTAAGGATTAAAGTGAATCACACATAAATTTTAGAGAAGAGTGAATCTTTACTCTTTATTTGGTATGTTTCGCTTTTCATTGTTTCACTTTTCTATTAATCAAAATCTCTTTATTTCCTTTCATTAATAGGTTATTACCATCTCTTCTAATAATAAGGGGTTCAAATGAATTGGCTTTAATATCAATCAATACTCAAATATCATACAAAAGAAAAAGAAAAGAAAATCATCATTATGTTGCAGTATTCAAATTTCATGCAAGCCAATGTTATTTTCAATATTTTCTCCCCTTGTTTCAAATGATAAAAATATGTTGGAATTTAATTCGTAGTTTTGCATAATATAACTTTTATTTTTTGTTAATTTTTGTTAGGACGGGGAAGCCTAATAGGGGAGATACAATCAAGGGGTTAAGTGAGTGCACCACAACATTGCCAGTCAGCGTCACATCTTGACCCAAAATTTTAAGGCAATGAGTCATGGCTCCTCCCACATTATATACTACTTACTTAATTCATTCTCAATCATTATGGAACTTCATCTCTCACACTTAACTCTAACAATTTTTCCCTTTTCTTCTCATTATTTTCGTCCATAAGTTTGCTGCAACCTGAAACCAAGAAAAGCCCTGGGAGATCATTGGCAAATGGTCATGAAAGATGAGGAAATATCAAAAAATCAACGGATTGAAGCACAAATGTGATGATCCTCTTGCTACAAACACACAAGTTAAGGTAGAGCATAGTTATAGACTAAACCCGGTCGACTTAACCAAGGCACTGGTTCACTGGTTTAATCGGTTGAGTCCTGGATGAACCGGATTTTATTAAATAAATATATAAAATGAGCTAAGTATACTATATATATAAAATTTGGGACATAATATATTAAAAGCAACACTACCCTGGTGGTGGAGGCGCTCTTTCCCTTCCTGAAGTGCCTAGTTCGATTTCAGGAAGCATTTTTGGGTTATTATTCCACATGGAGGATACACTTCCAGAGGGGAGCATATGCGCGTGGTTCATGGGTGCACCTCAAGAGAAAAGCATAGGCTTGGGCACATGGTACACTGTAAATCTGTCTGGCTCAACGGGGCTCGGCTCACGCAGGTTTGATCGGGTCAACCTGGAACCAATCGTTAGAGAACCAGACCGAACCAGTGGCCGGTCATCGGTTTTGGTTAAACGAACTGGTCGAATCTAGGTTTAATTACTATGCGGTCCAAAAGGTATTCAGGAGGATTTGAACCAAGACCCAACATTTTCCCATGGTCTCTTGTTATATGTGATATTTCATCATTTATTTCTTTGTTATATATCATATTTGAGTCCCATTATTTGAATTAATGATAAGAGATTACATATAATAAAATCATGTGAAATTTCAACATGATAGAGGATTCATTCTCCAATACAAACCTTCCAACATCCCATCTCGTTAGTAAATTTAATTAGACCAAATACCTAAACGGGTCTCGGGTTTGCATTAAGGGACAAGTTAGTCCCTCAGGTTTTGAAAATCCCAAATTGGTCCTTCACATTTTAAAAAATGGGACAAATTGGTCCCTCCATACAGTTCCATACAATTAAAATTGGCTCATATTTTCATTAAGTATTTTTAAGTATGACTAAAGAATTGAAACAAAGAGTAATATCTAATAATCAACTGGAATAGGTCCTAGGCGTGTTGAGTTAATTATTAGGATGTTACATTTAATATCCCCTGCTTTATGGATTGATGACTATCCCCACAAATCAACACGGGTCCTTTCAGCGTGCTTGTCCTCACTCACACGTTTCTTGGGAAGTTTTCCAAAGGTCACCCATCCAAAATTACCCAAGTCAAGCACGCTCACTATGGAGTTCTTTTGTGATGGGCTCCGAAAAGAAAGATGCATCTTTGTGGCATAGGTAGTACCAATCAATTCATATAAGCCCTCCTTACCTATAGTCCCATACCTATACAGACTCAGGATCCTCTCATTTGGGTGTGTAATCGATTTATTCATGTACCCCTCCGCTTGGAGAGGAGCCGCTCCTTGTTCGTACCTTCGCAGGCGAATCACTCCCTGTCTCGTCCCAGAGCGTTACAAACCTCAATGTCTGTACTTGTTTAGCCTTCCTGGTTCTGAGGGTTTCTCAGTTTATTGTGATGCCTCTAGGATAGGACTTGGTTGTGTTCTGATGCAACATGACCAAGTTATTACTTATGCTTCATGGCAGCTCAAGAAGCATGAGCAAAACTATCCTACCCATGATTCTGGAGATGGAGGTAATCTTTACTGAAGATTTGGCAGGATTATCTTTATGGTGAGACATGTGAGATCTATACTGACCACAAGAGCTTAAAATATATATTTTAGTAAAGGGACTTGAATCTAAGACAACGAGATGGATGGAGCTTCTTAAAGATTATGACTACACTACTCTCTACCATCCTGGCAAGATTAATGTTGTAGTAGATGCCTTGAGCAGAAAATCTATGGGTAGCTTGGCTCATATTGCTCATGTGAGGAGGCCATTAGTAGAGGAAGTTCATCAGCTAAGGCCAGTGGTGTTCAGTTTGACCTAGGAGAGTCTGGGATACTTTTGGCTCATGTAAGAGCCAAGTCATCCCTCATAGAACAGATTAAGGCATTTAGGAATGATGATCCTAGACTGATTAGCTGAAGAATGATGTTAAAAGTGGGGCAACATTCGAGTTTATGATGGATCAAGAAGGAGTGCTTCGATTTGGTAATCGACTGTGTACTTGATGGGAATCTAAGAAAGACCATCTTGGAAGAAGCTCATAACTCTCGATACTCTATACATCCTGGGTCAGCTAAGATGTATCAATATTTACAGCTCATTTTGGAGAAATTTCCAAGAAGCTCTAGGGACTTGGCTTGATCTAGCACAACTTTCCATCCTCAAACTGATGGGCAATTAGAAAGAACTATTAGATCTTGGAAGACATGCTCAAGTCATGTGTATTGGACTTTGGTGGGAATTGGAAGGTTACTTGCCTCGAATTAAGTTCTCCTACAACAATAGTTATCAACCCAGCATTCAAATGGCACCTTTTGAGGCTCTATATGGGAGGCGCTACTGATCTCCTATTAGTTGGTTTGAGGTTGGTGAAACTAAGCTTTTGGGTCTCGATCTTGTACAAGAATCTCTTGATAAGGTTCATATGATTCAAGAGAAACTCTTGAAGGCTCATAGTAGGCAGAAGTGCTATTCGTCATAGAAGGCATGCCCTAGAGTTCTCCATTGGGGAACATGTCTTTCTCCGAGTTTCCCCAATCCAGGTGGTGGTAAGGTTTGGAAAACGAGGAAAGCTTAATCTTCATTATATTGGTCCTTTTGAGATTCTGGATAGGGTAGGTGTTGTAGCTTAGCAGCTAGCATTGTCCCAGAATTGTCCATGATTCATCTAGTGTTTCATGTCTCTATGCTTCAAAAGTATGTTCCAATCTGTCTCATGTAATCTCTCCTCAAGTGATCCAATTTGATGAAAAGCTATCTTATGAGGAGGAGCTGGTGGCCATAGTTGACCACCAGGTGAAAAAGCTTCGATCGAAGAAGGTGGTGTCATTGAAGGTCATCTGGAATAACCATTCTGATCAGGAAGTGACTTGGGAAACGAGGAAACTATGCGATCTAGATATCCTCACATGTTTGAATCTTGAGGTATGTGTTTTACATCGAGTTATTTGAAAATTTAAGACCAAATTTCTTAAGGGGTGAAGAATGTAATAACCTGGAAAAAAAAATGGATGGAATACCATGGGCCTTTAGTGGTGTGGACCACTTTAGGCTGTCCATTCTTTCTTTTCCTTCTTTCTCTTCTCCATTCTCATCACTTCTTCTTCCTTATTTCTTCCTTTTCTTCTCCATTTCTTTCTTTCTTATTCTCCATCTCTTCCTCATCTTCTTTCTCAACACCACCATCACCTCAACCACCATCCTCCTCCTCCTCCTCCTCTCCATCTTTATCATCCTCCTAATCTTCACCAATATCACCCTCTAAAACCATGACTCCTTCTCCTTTCTCTTTAGCTCACAATTTCTCTCTTTAAGTGGGGGAACTGATTAGATTGGTGAGTATTGGATTATTCTCTACCTCTAATCATCTTCCTAGAGTAGTGGATAAGTGATAATCTTACTCTATTTATCTTATTTAGCTCTCTATGTAGTCATTCATGTAGATTGGGGGTTTATTAGACCCTAAGTGTATAGATTTGGGGATTTATAGTATGTGGGGCTAATTAGTATAAATTGATGGTATTCTTAGCTCACTAATATTGTATTTATATTGTTCCTAGAGTTATAGAGCATTTGAGCATAACTGTTGGATTGGTGGCACTTCGGAGTTGATTTTTGGTTCTTTAAACTAGTTTGTGAGTAGACATTATGTCTATAATTGTTTTTAATTATTCTAAATTAGTTAAAAATGTATTTTAGCAAATTAGAGGCTAAGAAATAATTATTTGGCTATGTTATATAAATTTGATGAAAGTAGATCTAATGCATATAGCTTATGTTTTATTTAAAATTTTACACATGAGACAATATGACATGACTTGGAAATTTGGAAATTTCATAGATTGACTGATTGAAAACTATCGACCCCTGATATGGATTTGACAAATGACTTATGGATAGAGGGCATGACCTCTTTTGTTGATATGTAAAGAACTAGTTGAATATGATATGTATAAAATAATTGTATGTTTTGGGAATCTCTGACAGAGTCTATAGTTATCGACGTAGGCGTTAGCCTTGGTGCACCTTGACTATATTTTATCAGGACCACATAATGGATCCTTTATTCTATGACTACTTGCATGGGTAGGACCATTCTGTTTCATGATCACACAAATGAATGGCCGCCTGAGTGTGAATCTTCTGTTTACCCTAAATTTGATGATTTCCTATTATTTTATATAAAGTGAGTTGTTTTCAAGAATCTTTTTCGTAAATAAAAGGATTTGTTAAATTTATATGAACTATGAAGCTATCATTGTTCTACTTATGGATTTATATATTGTCTCATGTGGGTTATAGACATTCTGCCTACAGCATTCCAAAATTCACTCTGTTGTTTCCCTCTTTTCCAAATAGGTGCAACTCAGGTTCCAATCCAAGCTCCTTAGTAGTCGATTGTCTAAGTTGGCGAGCTTTCCTGAGAAGGCCTTTTTGGCATTCCTGGAACTTATTTTTTTTGTTTTTAGTTTTAGCCTGTTAGCATTGTTTTAATGCTCTATGTGTCAAGGTAGAATCCTCAAATTAATTTTGTGTTTATGTTTATATTTATGCTTAAGCATGTATAGTTAAAACTTATATATATATGTATATATATATATGTATATATATATATGTATATATATATATGGACTATATTATGGAAAGGATTTGTAAACTAAGTTTAGAATTACATTTTGAACTATATTCCTAATTATGGTTGGACATATATTTTGTGGTTATGAATTTACATTTGAAACTAGTTTAAAAACTAACTTGATTCATGCTTGATTTAGGATTGGATTTGATTTAGATTACTTATCAGAACTTGAATTGAAATTTATATGTTGAGTTGATTATTATTCTAGGTTCATTCTAAGAATGCTTGAGACCCAATTATGTATTTTATCCTTATTTTCATACAGGTCGTATTTCTAAATTTGGGATGTCTTAGAGAAACTCTCATTTTTTTGTACAAACTTGCATGTTAAAGCTTGCAAGGAATGTGTTATGCGCGTCATGGCTAATAACTATCAAAATAGTCTAAGCTCCCTTATTTGTAGTATAAGGTAACTCAGTCATTCTTCCTTAGGACACACAGGTTATGTTATCAAACTAAAATTGCTAAATAACAACAAGGGGGAAATTTGTGATTTTCAGAATACAAAAGTTATAGTGAATAATAAATAATTGGTCAAAGAATCAATCCCAACATCACAATCATTGGTAGAATTCATGTTCAAAAGAGTTATCATATGGATGCTACTCTGTCAATCAAATCAACTATATAATCATATAGTTTTCACTCAACAATCCTTAAATTACTATGCAATCCAAATGAATGTCGAATTACTTGGTTAGATTAAACCAAATAACCAATCAGTTATTTAGCATTACTTTAATTCCAGGTCTACAGATATAATTCAAACATAATCATGTTCAATTACTGAATCCATAATCAAAACTAAAGTTTAGAAAAAAGCATGCATACAAAGATGAGATTTATACAACAAACTGAATTCAAACCAATTATCTATGATGTCAAGGATTGAAAAGAGTTTAGCCTTCCATGGATATATCCATTGAAAGCTTAATGAACACCTTAGATGCAAAAGATACAAAAGAAAAAAATGAGAAGACAAGTAGAGAGAGATGAGAGATTCTGATGTGTTCTTTGAATGAACATCTTAGGCTTAAATAGAAAACGAAAAGATAAGATAAAGCTTGAAAAATTGAAAATGAAGATTTCCCCAATCAAAAGTGTCCTCGGATTACATCTTATCCAAATGTTATCTATCAAAATAATTCCAGATTTTCGAAATCTGATTAGATAAGATAATCCTCTTTGGATAAGCTTTCCATAGACATATTATATGACTTATTTGGACCAGAAATGAGTGAGATATGCCCAATTATGTGAGGAAAGGTCTTGGACGATAGCACGAGCTCCGCAACTTGGGAGCCCATTTAAGCCTTGAATCAGGCCGAATTTGATGAAGCCTGTGAAACCCAAAATTATATATCTCGGTCTTAGCTTTCAGAAGACACCAAAATCACCCAAATCCGATATTTGTAGAGCCCAAAATGATATGGAAAGGTCATAGTGAGTGTAAAATCCAAAATTAACCAAGTTTTGACAATTAAATCCAATGAAGCCCAATTATGCAAAACTCAATCAAATCATCAAAATTAAACACATGTAGAAATAAATTAGGCCAAGTGTGCAACCATAATAGATACCTTAAAATTTCTATCAAAGTTGGGTCATGGCAAAAAGTCGAAAACCAAATTCAAATCAAAACAGTGCCCAACAAAAGTCGGACTAAGAGAGTTGTTGGCTCCTTTCAAAACAACTCTATTGATGAGAATAAACGCTCAAACCAACCAAATGGAGGTAAGTGGGAATATACATGGAGATTAGGGATAAAGAAGCAATACAACAAGAAGGGCTAAAAAATAAAAATAACTAAAAGATAATAAGACATCCAAAAAAGAGTTAAACAGGTTTCATCCCTAATCCCTTCGACAATGCTCAAAATTAGGAATAGGAACTCACAAATGTTAACCTCTTCATAGACCATGTAGACTTGATCTTTCGTTGTGAGGGTGAAGACCAATTTCATATAACACACCATCTACATGTAAGAGAGATTTCCACAATCCTTGCAAAACAAGATGCATGTAAGTATAGCTGTCTCCATATCAACGAGAAAACCATGCTACTATCAAAGCATCTTCAACGCATGTGTAATAGGATAAGAAAACAACTCTATTAATGGGCTCCATAATTTATTTCAAAGACATTAATTCATTTGAAAAAGAAAAAATTACACTCACATCTATTGAGATTATTGATAAAATACAATTTGCATCTCCTTTATTTTCAAAATTAGCACACCAAGTCCCAGAGTTTTGAAAAATCTTACATCGATCACCCCTATTAACGTTAGTTCATTAGTGACTTTGACGTAATAGCACATAAGTTTAATAGCATTGCTATAAACATTGATATAACTATTGAAAGACCATATAATTATTTTATCAAGTGATAAAAACATACTATCTTCCCATGTTGGGAAAAAAACAAATGGGAAGATGGTGTGCTTTTATCAATTAATAAAAGAAAAATATAGTCATTCAATCGTTATAACAATCTTTAATATTTATAACAATATTATTAAAAAGCATGTGTTATGCACATATGTAAGTTCTATGAAAGTCACTTACAGACTAATATTAGTAAGGGAGGTTGGCGTATGATTTTTCTAAACTAAGTGATAACGTATAAAGTTTGAAAATAGAGAAAATACAAGTTGCATTTCATAAAATTAAATTTCAGAGAGCTAAGTATAATTTTTCCTTTAAAATATGATTGATACATAACAAAATCTTATTACAAAAATATTACATTACCATATATATATATTTCTTTTCTTTTATTTCATTTTCTTGAACCTTACATTTTTTTTTATCATTTTGTACGATCTATATTATAGTATAGTATTGTTCATTTTTTAGTTTTTGTCAGCGTATTTTTGTTGTTCCGCAAACACATCTCAATTATTTTGGCCAAGGGAAAAAACAAAAGTAATGAAGGGACACCCGAGAACGCAAAATAAGTATCTGGCCCAGTGACACTTCAATTTGCTCATCGTGTATCCCGGCAGTATTATTTTCTGATCAAGAAGGTGGCAGAATTTTTGTCGGTTTCAAGAATTTTCCAATTACAGCGCATGCATGTATGTATGAATATTTTTATATTTTTATATCAAGTTGTCGACCGTTTCTACATGACTCTTAATAACATTATGGGTTAATTATTTTTAAGATTCTTATAATTCTATTCAATTTTTAATAAAAATTTTATAATTTAAAAATTTATAATAAAATCTCTATATTTTAATAAAGTCTCTATAATTTTATAATTTATGATAAAGTCTCTACATTATATAAATTTTTCAAACTAAGTGCCTTTAACTTTAAAGTTTTATGACCAAGTCTTTATAGTTTTGTAAAATACAGAAACTTGATTGAATTTTTTTTTCAATATAAGGATTTAATTGAAACTTTTGTACAGCAAAATAACTTGATTACGAATTTCTAAATTATAGGAATATGATTTAAAATTTTTGGGTGATATAAGGACTTAATTATGAACTTTTAAATTATAGAGATTAAAATAAAAATTAAGTAAAACTATATAAATCTCCATAATAATTAAACATACAATTTTTAATAACTACATAAAATTTTAAATAAATAAAATATTAAATAGCTTATAATTTTCATCTTACAAGTTGCTCAATTGAGCAGTATCAAGTTGGGATTAGGTAGAACTCTAACTCAAAGTAGTGACTTAGATATCTGAATTTTTTTTTTTTTTTATGGGTGAAGGGAGAGGGGAATCTCTAAAATCCAGAGAGATAAGGGAATCCCAACTTGACGTGCTAGTTGGGCAAATAAAGTTACACCGCCTCATTCTGCAATATCTTTGCAAGAGATAAGGGAATCCTGGAGCACTAATCAAAGGCGAGATTTCCCTGGGAAGCCAACTGAGCAATCATAGGGCAGCATGAGAAAATTTTCAGGTGTTTTGAGAGTAAGATAAAATATTTGTTTTATTCTATTATTAATCGATACATTGGTAAATGTTTGTCTTGCTCTCGTCTAAGAATTTTTCAGGCTAGGACAGTTGCGGGATCTACTAGCCAAAGGAGACCCCTCGAACATAGCTGCTGCCTGCTGCTTGAGATTCAATTTCATTTTCAGTTTTCAGTTTTTTAGAATTTATAAAGGAAAAGATGAAAATGAAAGTGAAACCAAATCAAACAAACTAATGTATATCTGAGATGATCGGTGTTGCCCTGAGAGTATAGGATGTTCTCTCTGCAAGCTTCAACTATGGGGTGGCAATCTGACTCGATGAGGACATCTTGGCCACTACAACGTAACTCTGACCAAGGAGGAAGGCTTCTCTGACCGCCAACGCTTCCACCACTAGGCTAGAGGAGGCAAGAACTTTCTGTGGTTTCTCAGTGATGAACCAACCCTTGGTTGAGATTTAAACAAATATGTTAAGCCATAAACCACGAGCGGTCAAATGCCATATATTGACCCAAAATTTCAAAACAATGAGTTTATATGTCCGCTTATCTTATATGCTACCTATTTCGTCCATACTTAACTAATATGAGATTTCAACACCTACACTTAAAATTCCAATACTTTTGTCATTATATTCTAAATAAAATTTGTTTGGATTTATATTCTATTTCAACTATAACTAATTATTTTTAAATAATGATTTAATTATTATAAAAATTAATAAGATTATATTTTAATAAAAACTCAAGTAGTAATTTAGTCCCTCAATGATAGTGATATTGATTTAGTTTTTGAAAAAAAAATACATAAATTTAGTCCTAAAAGATACACATGATCACTTTGGTTTATGAAAAATGCATGTGAAATCAAATAGATTCATGAATTTATAGAAAATGGGCCACATAGATGCTATATGCATATTTCAAACATCAAAGTGATATTACATGTATCTTTTAATTTAGGAATGAATTGATATAAAACATCTTTTAGGAATGCCATTTTTTCCCAATGGCTAAACTTAAGTTACATGTACTTTCGAGGGGACAAATTGTTAGTTTTATTCTTTAAAAAATATGAATTTAATTTTTATACATCCAATAATTTATTATTATATCAATAAAAATATTTATTCTAGTCATCCGTTATTTTAAAAGTCAAATAAAATTATATAATTAAATGATAGTATAAAACTTTTTATATAAAAAATATATCAAAATTAATAAAAATATATATAATGACCTATATTTGTTTTGGTTGTCTCGCTATAAATAGCAGGGAGATATCATCTGACACCCCCACAAAGACAAATAACGACAGAAAGCGAGGCTTCTTTCCAATTAAAAAGAGACCTGCTCTTGCTCTCCTTCCTCTTATCTTCCTTTATTTGGTAAGTTTCGCTTTTCATTGTTTCACTTTCCTATTAATCAAAATCTTTTTATTTCCTTTCATTAATAGGTTATTACCATCTCTATCTAATAATGTAAGGGATTCAAATGAATTGGCTTTAATATCAATCAATACTCAAATAATTTGGAGTGAATTAATTGAAATAAGTTGACCAAACACGAGAATATCATTAGAAAAAAATTTTAAAAAAATTCATCATTATGTTGCAGTATTCAAATTTCATGCAGGCCAAGCTTATTTTAAATATTTTTTCTTCCCTTGTTTCAAATGATAAAAAATATGTTGGAATTGGATTCGTAGTTTTGCATATTGGGTTGAAAAAATAATCTGACTTTTACTTTCCTTAATTTTTCCCCTTTTCTTCTCATTATTTATGTTGATAAGTTTGCTGCAACCGTGGAATCAAGACAAGGCCGAGGAGATCATTGGAAAATGGTCATGAAAGATGAGGAAATATCAGAAAGAATCGATGGATTGAAGCACAAATGTGATGATCCTCTTGCCACAAACACACAAGTTATGGTAGAGAAAAAGGTGTTCACTGAAGATTTTGAGCCAAGACTCAATCTTTCAGCTTATGGAGATGATGAAGACGTTGATTCTAATAAGGAAGATAAGAAATTTGTCAAAGATTTTGAACCTAGGCCAAACATTTCAGCTTAAGATGAAGAGGTTATCAGTGCCACCGAGGAAAAGAAAATAGTGAAAAACTTTGAGCCAAGGGCTAATATCTCAGCTTATAACGAAGATAATAATAAAGTTGATCATAAAGGTGACAAGCTAACAGTAAATAATGAGTTTGAGCCAAGGCCAAGTATCACTAAGTATAGTGACTGAAGAAAGAAGAAGAAATTAAAGTGGCTGGGGCTCCAATGTTGCAACTGAATAAATTTGTATGGTGTTTCTTTTTTCTTACTTTCTTTTTTTTTTTTTTTGGAATTTGTATGGCGTTTCTGTGTATGTTAGTGCATTCAGTGATTAATAATATGGTATATGGTTTCTGAATAATTTTGATGTTGTGTGTAAAATAATGGATGAGCTAATATTAAAGAACAAAACAAATGGTTCATCTGCAGATTTAAATAGCAGAGATGCAGTCGACGGCCGTTGCAACACATCTTAGGTTGTTCTCTAGTGCTGCCCCATGCTTTGACTGGTTTAAGCTTCATTTTATCTAACAAGAGTTTGGACTCTTTGGGAGAAGAAGAAAACACAAAAGCTTTTTGTGTGTAACGCTCTATTATTTCTATATATATATATTGAAATGGAATACAGGATACATATATATAATACAGAGGCTGAGCCAACACTACAATATCTACAAAAAATCAATCTACATAACGGTAAAAAATCATGATCCTACTTCTAGAATACCACAGCTGTAAGAAGATTTTGATTTTGTGCGCATAACTTTGGCAAAATCAGATTCTTGCACCTGGGCAGCAGCAACTAAGCTGCTACTTGAGTTGTGTTCTTTGTTAGTAACCTATTACCGTCATGTAGATTGATTTTTTTGTAGATATTGTAGTGTTGGCTCAGCCTCTGTATTATATATTTGTATCCTGCATTCATTTCGATATATAGAAATAATAGCGCATTACACACAAAAGCTTATGTGTTTTCTTCTTCTCCCTAAGAGTCCAAACTCTTGTTATTATCCAAAAAAAAATAATTGTAATAGTATAATTTGCATCCTTTGGTTTGATATTATGAGCAGTCTCAATAATTTATCTTTGCTTAGCATTAGTTATTTTAAATTTTTATTAATCACAGTGTGGACTTATATTTCTTTGTTTGCTCATCATAATTTAATTAAATGGAATCGGAAAAGAAAATGATTTGGAAATCCTTTTCAAATATAATTAGAAAAAATAAAATGCAAGGGAGACCTTTTTTAATCAGAAGACATCAAATTAAATCATCGAACATGTTAAAATTCATGGTGATAAAGAGAAAAAGACTAAATAATTAAGTGAATATTGAGATAAAATTTTACTAATGATAAGAAAGGTGATGTAATACAAGTGTAAGCACCTTTATATAGAGTAAGGGGTATAACAAACTACTAATTAATGTCTAACTAACTTTAACAACTAATTTCTAATTATAATTATATCCTCCAGCACCCTACAAGCTGGAAGATATGTACTTTTATATCTTCAGCTTGGGATGAAAGTGTAATACAACTAAAGTTGGGAAAATACAATGTAACTAGTAAAAAAATACAGCGTGATCAAATGAACAATGTAGAATGAAGGCATCGGTGATGGTGTTTAGTTCTAACTCAATGTCTCCACAGCACTCGTTACAAAGCAAAATCCAAATGTATCAAGCAAACGGCGGTAGTGCCTAGTTCTTCTTTGACGTCTTCATGGCACTCATTGTAACAAGAATCATCAATAGTCCCAAAACGGAAACATCAAAAGCTTAATCAGAGAAGAAGCTAATCAATCTTCAAACTTAACCACTTGCACTACAAGAAACACGAGTTATTGATGGATTTTACCGATGGATTTTTTCGTTCGTATTCCTGATGGATTTATTGACGAAAAATGAGAAATTTGAGATTTTTTTTTGGGTTTCAGTCATTACCAATGAAAAAATTTGTTGGTATAATTCATGCTAACTGAGATTAATATGGCTCGCATTACGACCAATTTTTCAGTCAATAACTATAATGAATTGTTTTTTATGCAGAGATTAATTTTACCGAAAAAATCCATTGGTAAAATTGATTTCAGGAAAAAATTTTAAAAAAATATTTACTGACGGATTTTGGTTAAAGGGAATTTTTTTTGGAAAGACGAGTTTGGTGGTGTAAAACATTTGTTGATAAGGACCACAACTTCATTAACTTCTTCATTATCTTTCTCATCTGGTCTCTCTCTTTCTTTGTGCATCTCGCATGCTGCCACACGCCCATCGCCCCCGCACGCATGCACGGCACCGACCCACGTTGCTGACCCCACCCCTGCACGACCTCTCTTTCTCTCTCTACGTGCGTCGCCATCTGCCATTAGCCGCCCTCAGCGAACCACCGACCACCCATGAAGCACCCTCCGGGAACCACCGGCCACCCACGAAGCCTCCTCCATGAACCCCTAGCCACCCTCGAAGGCCCCTGCACGAAGCACCCCGCCCTTCGCGAACTATCAGCCACTTGCGAAGCCCTCTCCGTGAAGCGCCGGCCACCCATGAAGCCCCCTGCAAGCCCCTCATCGAAGCGCCCCTAGCAGCAGCGAGTCCAGCCGCCGCTATTGCCGCCAATACCACCGCGCCATGCCAGAGAAGGTAAGCTCTCCTCCCCTTTGCTAGTTCTTTGTCGCTTACACTGTTTGTATTTATTTATTTTGTGTACTTGGGTTCTCTTATTGATATTTGGTTTAGTTTGGTTTTTTTTTTGGTTAATTTTGATTGCAAGCAATTTGGATTGTTTATTTGTTGATATTTGGTTTGGTTTGATATTTTCTTGTTAATCTGGATTGCAAGAAATTTGGATCTGTTCAATTATGGGGTTTGGCAGAACCACCTTATTAAATACTTGTCCCCATTTAACTTTTTCAACCTCATTAATAGGAGGGGAGGTAGAAGATAATAGTGCTTGGTTGTGATCACTTTGAATTAGTGAATGCATAAGTGAAAGTGAAAGTGAAAGAAATGTGACTGTACTACAAAAAAAAAATTATCTTTTGATAATTTCAACTACATATTATCTATTGTCCAATACTACAAAAATAAAACAAACTAAATGGAATTCACAGATATTTGTTAGATAAAATTTCTTAAACATATTAGTAGGGATACTTATCTATCACTCGGTCATCAAGCATTGAATTAACCATGTGTCTGTGTCATTTCAAAGCTTTTGATTTGGAATTTTTTTTAGAACAATGAGTTGTGGTTAGGTCATTTGATATTAAATCTAAATGTGAATCATGAAGCTATTGATTTGTTTTAAGTAGTTTGGCTCGCATTCTCATCATTCTTTTCAATCTTTAGCAGGATCTGATTTTGTTAGAGAGCGTTCAATCCGCTTGGAACATTTCTATGGTGGAGCATATAATTCTCTTGTCTCATTTAAGGTAAGTAATTATTTCTCCTTATTTAATTACAATTTTTGTTAGGATAGAGACTTACGATTTCTAAGATAGAGTTGTAGAAAATTAGGATTGCATGACTGGGAGAAGGGCGTAGAGGTTATTCCAGACTTGGTTGCATTGTTTGCTGGAGATTGATTGTGTTTGTGAAGATTGTAGGATATGAATGTTGTGATGTTATAAGGGGTGTGCGCTAAAATGGTTTTAGTATCTTTAAATGTTTGTTTGATTGTATTGTGAATTTTTTTTTACTGGACTGATATATGTATGTATTGAAATTAATTTTTTGGAATGTCTTAGTTTCAAGGGAGGTCTGCGAATTTTTTTAATTTAAAGATTGGAATCTTAATTTAAGGGGGGCTCCGAAATTTTATTAAGTTAAAGAGCACAAACTATTTACTGAAAAGACTTTTATTTTTAGAAGATGATTTGTTAAGAGATATTTATAATTAAATTTTTTAATTCCCTTTTTGTTACTTCCATGTGTAGAACCACTTCATCATCAATCCCAAAGATGAAGATTTCATGTTTAAGCTCTTCAAATTCAAAGCAGCTCATAGGTTGTAAGATATGTACATCGACATCCAAGAATGGCGGGATGAGACCCAGGTGGATGACTCAGGGCTAGCCTGGACTATTTGTGGCAATATTGGAGAAGTTAGAAATTTAAAGATAAGTCTTTGAAGGCTAAGGCGAGCAGAGCGTCGCAAAAGGGTGGATCAGTTCATTGTGGTGGTTTTATTACTATAGAGACTACGATTCACCAAATGGTTTAGTCATTATTTTAAACATTTTTTAAATTCCTTTTGTTAAATTTATATTTTCACTTACTAATGTTTTACGTGTTTCACTCAAATTGCAGTCTCCTGAGTTGAATAGGCCACCCACACAAAGTGAGTTATTCAGAAAGACTCACACATGCAAGAAAGAGAAGACATAGGTCGATCCTCGCTCAAAGAATGCTTGGGTATATATGTTTTGAGCACTTATTGTTTGTATATATATTTAATTTATTATTTCATATATTTGATAAAGGTTTAATTAATTTTATTTTGTTATAGCATGCCTATGAGGCGCTATCAGGAGGCTACGACCAGCAAGAGCAGAGGATCGTAGCTGGTGAGAGTGCCACGATTGATAAGGACCAGTTGTGGCAAGAGGTAGTTGGCGGTCCTTACAAGAACCGCATCTATGGCATGGGGTCATTTTATGCGTTTGTCCTCTACCTTTATCACTGGGGCATCTCAGGCACTGGGTCTCCTGCAGAAGATGATGTGGTCTACGAACAAGTTCACCTGCTCAATGCGGAACTTCATCGCATGCAAGAGAAGGATGTAGAGGACAACGCCGGAGGAGATGCAAAAGAAGATTGAGGACAAGGAAAATGCCATGGAGATAAAGATGAAGAAGATGATGGCGTCTTTGTGGAAAAGCTCGAGTAGGCTCCTCTCAGCAGACACCAATAATGATGATGATGAGGGTGATGGCGATGGTGATGTTGACAATGATGATGATGATGACTTCTCCGATTTGAGTTATTGTTTTTTCTTTCTTTGTTATATGTTGAATTTTTATATTTGTGTCTATACACTTTCTACATTTTTATCTATTTTACATTTTGAACTTAAATTCATTACATTTATTATTTATTAGGAATTTTTTATAATTTTTTATTATTAAATATATTTATATATTTATAATTAGCTTTAAATAAAAAAAAACTCTTAAATGATCAGGTAACACACAAATTATAGAATATTTATTAAAAAATAAATAATTACTAATGAATTTTTTTGTCGATAAAATAAAGAAAAAATAAATAAGTTAATGATTATTTTTAGTCGATAATATAAATAAAAAAATTAATAAAATTTAAAATTACCAACGAAAATCCATCAGTAAACTAAAACCAAAAATAAAGAAATTATAAAATTCAATAATTACCTGATGGATTATTCCATCGGTAAAATAAAAACTAAAAAAACTATAAAATTTAATAATTACCGATGGACAAATCCGTCAATAAAACTCTAATATTAAAAAATAACAAATTAAATTTAAAATTATCGATGAAAAAATCCATCGGTAATAATAAAAAATCCGGTAATCATTAATCCTTGACAAATTTGTTGACGATTGTCCAGCTCATTACCGATAGATTTTTGAAAAGCAAATTTGTTGGTAATTCTATCAGTAACATTTATTGATAGATTTTTCTGTCGATAATGATTTCCAACTACGTTATTACCTTGGCAAAATCCGTCAAAAATTTTTCGAAAATGAAATTTTCCATCAGGAATGAAAAAAATCCATCGGGAACAATGTTTTTTTGGTAGTGTTGGTAGAAGCAAATATCAAAATAGAGGTTATAATCAATAAGCCTGTCAATGAAAGGTTAACATCATAAGATGAACCATAGGGTGAATCAATGCTTAACTACCTCTTAAAGGATAGCGCTAATACCAAATGCTTGGCCATCAAGATAACCATCAAGATAGAAGCAAAACAAACCCAATTCGAGGCTAATCAACAGAAGTTAATCAATGCTTAGCCACCACTATAGGCAGAAGCTACAAATGCCAAATGAAGGTTGAACTATTATCAAACCATGAAGCTAAACCAAATGCATAGCCAAAGTACTCACAAATGCTGAAATCGTAATGAATCAGATCATAAACTTCAAATTTCCCAATCGAAAACAAAATCATGCTTTATCATGTATCACAAAGCAAACTAAACCAAATCTCAACCAATACTCGAACTGAAATGGAAAAGAACCAAGAAACAGAAACTCTCACTGGATCTGAAACTAGGCAATTCAAATCTAAAAAAAAGGCAAATAGAGGTCTGTTACTAATCACCACCAATTGGAGAATGCAAGCCATATTGGAGAAGATGTGCAGCAACCATGCCGAGGATCTTGAAGTGGCGGCGAATAGATATATCCTGAGAGAGATTGGCGAAGGTTGCTGGAGAGCAAGTCCGAAGCGAAGCAAGAACCGTAAAACAAAAGAGGAATTTGAGAAATGGTGCGCAAACCAGCTGGCAAAGGGACCAAGCCGTCGTGCAAGAGGATAGCGGATCGGAAAGAGAGATAAATGAACCAAGAATCTGATCTGCAAGTAAGCAAAGAGAGAACCACACATGTTCTAAAATGGAAGAGGAACCATTGCCTCCAAAGAATGATGGAAGATTGGTGGAATTTGATGAAGATTAGGGATTTTTGGTGAAATTTGGGGATTTTGGAAAGAAACTTATCAGAGATTGTGATTTCGAAATTTTGGTGAAAGAGAGATCTTGTTCTTCTTTTGTTGTGGTGTTTGGTGAGTGAGAAAATAAAGGAAAACAAAAAGAAAATGGAAGAAAATAGAAATGAGTTCTATGAACTCACGGTTTGGGTACGGAAAACCTTTCAAGGTGGATGGAATTATTTTGATACCATGTTGAAATTCAGGGTGATTAGAGAAAAGAGAGTAAATAATTGAGTGAATATTGAGATGAAATTTTACTAATGATAAGAAAGGTGATGTAATACAAGTGTAAGCATCCTTATATAAAGTAAGGGGCATAACAAACTATGAACTAATGTCTAACTAACTAAACTAACTTCAATTAATTTCTAATTACAATTATATCCTCCAACATGGTTACCAAGATCACAAGTTAACTCGTAAGCTCATCCAAGTTTACGAGTTTATACCACAAAATTGAGCTAACTTGCTCACAAACTCACTCGTTTCTAGGTAAACTCGGGTAAGATTAGATAGATCACTCAAATTCGTATAGAATCGTGAGTTTACCACCAGTTTTAAGAGTTTGCTAAATGCTTGACCTATATTATTAGTTTTTATTTTAGTTTTAATATAGTATTAGTGTAAACTTTTTTTTAATGTCTTCCCTTACCGCTATTTTGATATATTATTCAATAATTCGATAATATAATTTTGATTATATGCATTTTTTTTTATATTTATGAAACATTCAAGTTAAGTGTTTTATATAAGCTAATTGGCCGTAACGGTTATTTAATATCCATGATGTTAAAGGATAAAACTCCAAAAAAAAAAAACCCTTATATTTACCTGCTATAATCCAAATCCAAATATTATTTCTTCCTGTAACTTACGTGTGAACTTACATATATTCATACATTTATTTATTTATTGATTGATTCATACGTTAATGTATTTCTTTGCATCAATCAGAGCTATTTTAGGATTATAAAAAAGCAAAAGAAAACGAATTTGCTTGCCTTCTTGTTCAACCTACTTCACAACTTTTTGACGATATCGTCTTTACTTTCTTATTTTCGCAAACAGATTATTATTTTTTGGCTGTCGAAATTACAAACACATTAAAGCGACAAGAAGAATAAATTTGCAAGCCAACCACTTGAAAACCAATTGTACTTAACTGTGATGATTTGACCTATGATCACTGAAATATGTGGAAACTATAGGATCGTTGGTTTGAGTTTCCAGCTTTTAGTTTTAGATTTTATAAAGGAAATATTGAAAATTTTAAAAATTGTTTGGTTTCAGTTTTCAATTTCAGTTTTTATTTTCAATTTTCAGTTTCCAGATTTTGTAAAGAAAAAACTAAAAATTCTGAAAACTAAGGTCTATTTGGTTTAGTTTTATTTTCATTTTAGGATTTTATGAAGGAAATACTAAAACTGAAAATAAAAACTGAAACTGAAAACTAAACCAAAGATACAAATTCCAGTTCTCAATTTTCATTTCCAGTTTTTGGTATTTCATTCACAAAATCTGGAAAATTGAAAAACTGAAAATGAAACTGAAACTGGAAACTAAACTAAACAGATAAATTTAATTTTCAATATTTCCTTCACAAAACTCTAAAAATTGAAAAACTAAAAACTAAAAATTGAAACCAAACATGTGCATATGCATTTCAAATGACAATTGAGAATTGACAACAAACTAACACATTCTCTATACTGTTTTTGTTTTTGTAGCAAAAGTGCCAACTATGCCAAGGCCTGTATTAAATTTAGAATCTTTGACTGAAGTGGAACTTAATTGAACCCAATATATATGCCTTTTTTCAACCACACACACACGCACGTGAAATCATAGCAAAGGAATATACTATATGATTCTGCTGATAATATTTGGCCAATACAAAAACATTATTTGTGCTATCCATGATTTTCATTCATTACTGTTGTTGATTTAGTCTTCACTTTATCCTCTTATGTTATTTTCACCGTTGCTGATCTTTGTCTTCAACACTTCATCTTAATTATTCTCTTTTTCGCCTATATTATAATCCTCAACACCACGTGGGTACACTAGTCTTTTTTTTTTTTCCTCCGCGCCATTGGGTACACTATTAGTTCTTTTCAAGTTTTAAATATGTGCCTTGCTTTCTAAAATAAATAGCCGTTTAGAGTCGGAGAATTACTAATCTTGATTCTCTGATATGAAAAAAAATGCAAATGTTTAGGGTATATTTGGTTTGAGTTTTTCTTTCACAAATTTTAAAAAATTAAAAAATTAAAAACAGAAAATTCAAACCAAACAAACCTTAAATTGCTATTCTTGATATTTAAACTGCACGAGCTACCTTTTTTCCATCTTGTTTCACATGGGACATATATGAATGTTTCGGAAATAGGAGAAGAGATAAATGCAATTGTTGATCATGAGGGTCAAGTAATTGTCTTGACATTGTTTGGAGGATAGAGCACTGGCAACAGCATTGTCACTTTTTTTTTTTTTTGGTCATGAGCATTGTCACTCTTTGTGACTATGGCTGTAAAGCAACAGTCCACAACAAAAGACAGGCCCAAGTAACTTTCTAAATGTTTTTAAAATTATAAAAAAATATTGTGTTCTATATTCTATAATTTAATACTTCAATAATTATATTAAAATATAAAAAAATAGAGACAATAAAGATTTACAAAATTGATATCTTGTGAATGTATAAAGCTCAACTATTTTTTCGACAATATGAACATGTAAAATTACTCTATGAACCATCACTTTATGAACACTGAAACAATTTGGCTTCTTTAAAGTTAAGAGATTGGTAAAGTGTAAAAGTGATTGGTTAATCACCTTTGAATTAATAACTTTCATTATATGTATAACTATATATTATGTGTGGATCTCACTAAATGTTCTAATGATAATTAGCCTATTACTTTTGTACTTTACTAACTTTCTCACTTTAGAGGGATCAAATCCCATTAAAACATATTAGATTAAAATTAGAGTAAATCATTTTATAGTTATCTAAATGTTTAAGTCTTATACCAATGTGAGATTGATTAATCTAATAGTTACCTTGGTCTCTTATAATAAGAGGTTTTGGGTTAATAGTATCCAAATAAAAGTGATTCCAGCGAGACAAAAAAAGTATTTTTTATTGACTATTTTGTAAAAAAGATATTGGCATCAATTGAGACGCTATATTAAAACAATAAAAAATATATACTAATAAATAAAAGATTAACTTAATATTATTTTCTAAAAGGAATGTATTAATACCAACTTTTATTATTATTAACTGAATGAATTAATATTACAACACTGGTAATAAAGTTGGATAAGACATCATTAAAATGAGAAACTAATGGAGTATTTACCTTTAAATTAATAAAGTGTACTGTAATTAGTGCATTGTAATGATAGTTCAATATATGATGTAAAAGTAAATATGCTATTACTTTCTTATTTAATATATAAATTTAAACAAATATTTACTTATTTATATTATTGATTTATTTCTTTATCATATTGTATTTTAAAAGTTTGGATTTAAATCCTTTAAAATGGGAACATGAGACTTAATCACATTTAAATCATTTGATAAGCCTCATATACAATGCAAGCGATTAATCTAAAAATACTTTACTTCTTACTTTCTCACTTTAGCTACAATAATGCATATCCATACATTAATTGTGTGTGAATGGCTTTCATTAATGATATGCACCAGAATTAGTAGGAAGGGATTGAAGGTGAAAGATTGGTACGTTGGTCCCCTCAAGTTAGGGGCCAATGTTAGTCCACCCTTGCATACCCCATAAAATTTCAAGTATAACCTTATTATAATTTTAACTTCTCATTTCTACCCCTTCTCTCTTATACCATCTTTCCTAGGAAACTCCAACCCGTGCAAATTTACATCTCCTGATTTTATGGTGTTGGTATAGATGTTTTGATATGATGTTGGTGGAGGTCGCTCACTATCACCAGGCAAAGGTTGCCATGGCTTCCACTTCACCGCTACTCCTGAGAAGTGATAACCATCACCATAGCCACCTCACCATTATTCTTTGTTTCTGGTGGAATAGGGAAAATGTTGGGGGCAATCTTCAAAGGTTGTATGCTATACATGGCTTCTTCCAAAAAATCACCTCTTGTTAATAGTGAACCCAACCCTCTATTAATTTATAAGATTCTTTAACTTAAATTATTGAATAAATTGAATAAACCAATAATTTATCTGTGACATGTAGTTGGATATTCTTCTTTTGTTTTTTGGAAAGTTTCTGAAGGAAGCTTATGAGCCATTTCTTTTAATATCGAAAAACAAAAATGGATTGTTGCAAATGATGCATTATGATTGATGGGGTTAACTAGTTTTTGATATAGTGAAAAAACAAAGAAGTTTTGGAATGAGATCTAGATCTGGAGTACTCCACCATTGTTTGTAGCTGGTAAGAGTTAAAAGGGAAGACAATTGTTGCAGGCCACAAGTTGTGGTGGATGAAATGAAGAGCAAGTTGGGGATGGCTTTGATCTTTGCAAGTGATTAGTGGTGGTGAGGTGGGTCACTGAAGAAAGACTTGTGGAAGAAAAGGATGAAGAGTGGATTACATAGTTGAAAGTAAAAAATAAGAATACAAATAGGTTTATTTTATAATTTTTGAGAGAGGAGTAACGTTGGTCTGTAACTTATAGGGACTAACGAATCCTTCACCGGGAATGAAAATAGCATGGAAGAGAAAATCGAAGGACCAGTCAATTGGAACCAGTCACTTGGCCAGTCAGTTAGCTCCAAAATCGGGGGAAGTCAAAACCAAGGAAAACTGCGAATCAGATTGGTTGGACCGTTTGATTTTTTTTTTAAAGTTTTTTTTTCAAAGCTTAAATACTGATATTTTATAATAGCTATACAACAAACAAACAAAAAAATAGAATCAAAGAAGGACATGACAAAAATTGTTAGGTTGTTATTATTTCTCTCCGTCATTCGCAGTTGCTCACCATAAACCTCGTTGATCACTAACAAATATTGTTTTCAAATGCTTTGTGACCGTGTTGTGAGGCTAAGAGTAGAGAAATTTTATATGAATTATGTTTATTTTTATAGACCTATAAATATTTTTTGGTTGATTATGTTAATATTAATGATTTAATATATTTATTTATATTCTATTTAATCATATATATATATATATATATATATATATATATTTTATATATTTTTTATTATATTTTGTTTGACCTTTAAATCTTTGAATAAGTACTTTGACCAATTCGATGTCCAGTTCCTTTTCTCTTCCTTAGAAAATAGGAGAGAAAAGAACAAAGTTATCTTATTTGTTTTGAAATTTTAATAAGAGATACAAAATGTAAATTTATTAATCATATTTGGAAGTTATATTATAATTAAAAAGCATAACCAAACATATATATATTTATTAACCTTTCAAATTTCCATTTTTTTCGTTCCAACTCAATTCGGGAAAAAACTATTCCTTCTCCATCATTCCTTTTCCCTTCTCCATTAGCTATAGAATTTTACTAAGGATATATTTAGTTGGAGGGTGAAAATAAGGGCAAAATTTTTATGATTGAATTTTATATGTAAAAGTATACATAAAGCTCAATCATAAAAGATTTAGCCATATTTTTATCTTTAAACTAGACATAACCTTAAGGTATGTATGGGATGATGGCAATGATGAGAGTGGCAAGAGTTATAGTTAAAGGACTATTGTTTGGAAACAAATTTAAGAGAGGTAGTTGAATCACTATTAAGAAAGTATCTCTTGTCATTAGCCTCCAAATTATGGAATCAAGAAAGAAATAAGAATAATTTCTCTTATCTTATTAAAATTACTAAACATTCAAATAAGAATATGACATGAATTCTCTTCTATTATACTCCATCCAGTTCTCAATATAAGTCACTTTTTGGTTTTATCTTTGGTTCAAAATAAAGATGGTTTTTATATTTTAATGACTCATTAATTATTTCACACATATTTGATCCTTTTATTTAATTAGATAGAGAGAAGGAGTGGATGTGAGTTTATTTAATTATTTAATTGAGGAGAGATTGAGTGGAAGTAGAGTGATACGAGAGTATTTGTATCTTTTACTTTTATGTTTTAGAAGATCAATAAAATACAATCATTATTTTAATTCTTAAGTATAATAAAAAAAATGACTTATATTAAAAAAATGGAAACAGTATTGACTTTTTTTTAATCTTACCAACCTTTCGACTTTAAATTGCCCTTCTAGCAGTACCCTCATCCCACACAAAAACTAACAATTTCCACCAACAAGGAAAAAAGGCAAAGCTGGTTATGATGGACCAGTGCCACACAAGTACAAAACACTAAAGGTATTTGTTTCAGTTTTAGTTTCAATTTTTATTTTAGATTTCAGGATTTTGTAAAGGAAATCCTGAAACTGGAAATGAAAGTGAAAACTAGATTATAGTTTTAGAATTTTTAGGATTTCCTTCACAAAATTTGAAAAATTGAAAAATTGAAACTGAAACTAAAAAAAGCCAGGGTGTCAACTGTCAAATGAGAGGACCCACCTATTTAGGCTCAGCCTGTTTTGGCCCACGAAATAAATGGGCCTACAAACAACCTAATAAAATAAACCAAAGGAATTTTCTAATTAGACAAAGCACTCATTTTAGGCAATTATATTATAATGCCATTGATATTGTATTCTTTCCACATGGACAAATCCAAATAAATTTCACACAACAAATTTCACAATCGAAATCCATATGGACAAACAAATTTAATCTAAATAACCAAGTTCGCACAATAACAAATTTCATAATTTAAATACAAATACAAGTTAAGTACAAGTTAAAAATATAAAGTTGAAATCCAAATACACAATTTTGGGTTTATTTGTGCCTTTATGGATTTAGGCCTCCAAAAGAGCTAATAGTTATAACTTTGCAACTTCACTAAATTGGAAGCTATAAATGGATTTTTGCTAAACGGATCAAATTTTTAGACCCAACCCACTTAATTTTTACGAGTAAATGAGTTTGGCTTGTATTGATGGCCTACAAAACACTACTTGACAACCCATTTTTTCGGTGTGGAAGCATAAAAAAATTGAACAGAAATAACAACTCCGCCATGTGATTACTTATTATCCCAATAAAATGGATGAGAAAGTTTGATTTTCATAATTGAAATTATATACATATTTTTTAATTTTTCAGGATATCCATCACTGGATGGAGTGATTAACATTTGAAGCTGTGTACATGTTTGATTTTAGTTTTTGAAATCAAAATTAATTCTTTTGGTAATTAAGTTAATCCCAACAAAAATTATTAGAGACTTATTTTAATATTTTTTATGATTTCCGGCATATTAAATTAATAATTGATTAATTTCTTCATTTTGAGGAAAAAGCGAAACACGGATATAATTATAATTTGATGGAAGAAAATCAACCTTTACTCGAGAGAACTCCCCAAAAGCGACACGCACAGAAAACACCCACACACTTTGCACTGAACACATTTCCCATTTTCCCCTTCTCTTCTCTCCTCTCGCTTCTCCGATGGAGGAGAAACGCCCCTCCGCCGCACCTCCCCCTCCCCCTCCCTCCTCCGCCGCCTCCGATTCCCCCGCTTCGGAGGCCGCATCAACGCGCCGCCGCGCCGGAGCTCAGAAACGTAAATCCAGCGCCCTCGGCAGCGCGTCCAATTCCTCTTCCTCCACGCCCTCCTCGAAGCGCGTCACTCGCGACAAGCCCTCCCCTCTCCACCATACTCCTCCTCTCCACCACAATGGCCCCCTCACCAGAGCTCGTCAAATCCCCGCAGCCGCCGCCGCCTCGTCTTCTGCTCCCGCCGCCGTGAAGCACTCGGAGCGCGGAGGACAGGCGCTGGGAGGAGACTCTGCTGCGGCGATGGCGGAGGAGCTCAGGAAGGTGAGCGAGCGGGAGTCTCTGGAAGCTTCGATTGAAGCTGAGTTCGAAGCTATCAGATCTCGCGGAACCGATGCTCACGTCGTTCCTACTCATTGTGGTGAGGATTTGTGTCCATTCTGGAACCCTAATTTTGTAAGGTTTAGCTTTGGAGACTTCAATTTCGGGAGTTTTTTGATGCAATGGATGGTGTAAAAACACAAACACATTATGTATTTGAATTTATGTGGTTAGTTGTTCAAATTGGTGCTATGAAAATGAGTGATTCAGCTTAACTGGAGTATGATAGGCGCTATCGATTGATGTTTAAACCATTTGTAGTTTGACGTTCATTCTAGTTCTACTGCTATCCACAGTTTATATTACATCTATTAATTTCAAGTTGTGTCCGAAAAAGAGGAGGGTTAATTCAGGAAATTGAATGTGGTTGTTCTGAGTTCTGAAATTTGAGTAGGCCTTGCTGACCCAATGTTATTTATCAAAATATTTCATGGCAATGTAACCCCTTGCTTCGTGTTTTTAGGTTCTCTGGTAAATTATCTTTTCATGTTGTTTTTCCTACCTTAACTGGGCTTTTGTCTCGAGATTTTGGGCCTTGTAATCCTTATGTTGTGCTTTTGACTTGTAAAGTTTTTTTTAGACTGTTGTCCTTTGTAGATAAGTGCAAGAAAGACCAGGAAGAACTTGTCTACAGGAGGCTGAGCAGTTCTGTTTAGTTTATTAGAGCTTTCTCGGTTCTCAAAAAGAAGAAACTGCACTACAAATTGTATCATCCATACTAGTGGAGTAAAATATGCCGCTGGACCTAAAGAAATGAATAGTATAAGCACTAATTGCATTTGTTTTTATCATGGTGATAACTTGTAACTACAGTTCTTCCATTATCCAAAAATAGAGTAGCAATACTGTTATGCAAATACTTAAGGGTCTGTTTGGTTTTAGAAAATAGTTTTTAATTTTAATTTTCTGTTTTCAATGACGGATACATGGGGGGGTTAGCAGGGGCCATGGCCCCCCCTTCAAAATTTGTAAGGTTATATATATCTATGTATAATTTAATTAAAAAGATTACTATCACTTATTGCTGTAGAATCTCCCGTACAACTTCCCACATTCTTGCTGGAAATACATGCAATACCTATCACATATACTGTATCACACTTAATTAATATACTATCTAATTTCTCTAACAGCATGATTCCCACAAAGAAATATGCACTCAATCATCATCTTATTCATTCACCTTGCAATATATGTATATCTCAGGCCTCTGCACTTAATGACCATCTCTTTTTTACTTGCTTAATTACGTCTTCGTAAATGTCATCTCAATCGGAGACATGGAGTTGGAGTCAAAATCTAATTTATTTTCTTTTGTTATTGTATTTATATTATGAAAATTACACTGACCTTTCCTGAGGTTTGGTGAAATTCACCATGCCTCCCTTCTATTTGCAAAATTTGTTCATGAGGTCCCTGAGTTTGTGATTTTGGCCCCTCCTTTATAATTTTTCTGGATTCGTCCTTGAATTAGTTTCCTGTTTTTTAGAATTTTATGAAGAAAACAATGAAAACTATAAATTTCAGTTTTTAGTTTTCATTTCTAGTTTTCACTATTCTCTTCACAAAATTCTAAACACAGGAAACTGATTGAAAACATAAAATGAAAACTGAAAATAGTTATCTGAAACCAAACAGCCCCTTAGATTTGAATGGCTTGTTTTAGTTATGAAACACAATGACGCTATTTGACCCATGTAGTCGATTCCACCTAGTAGGAAAAGACTCGGTTGTTGTTTGTTACTGTTCTTCAAATAGTTGGCAACGCAAGTGTCCCTTTGGATCACACCTAAATCTTGAAAAGAGGATCAAGTTTTTTTAAGTGGTTGGTTTTTCCTTTATTCAACATTTAGTTGCAGTAAGCATATTTTAGTTTTAGCCTGAAGATCAAAAGCTTTGTTCTTGAATTTCATCCTTGGAATTGGATTTCAGGTTGGTTTTCATGGACGGATATTCATCCAATTGAGAAGCGTATGATGCCTTCTTTCTTTAATAGCAAAACTGAAAATCGGACGCCTGATATATACATGGAGGTAAGGAACTGGATAATGAAGAAGTTTCATGCAAATCCCAACATACAAATAGAATTGAAAGATTTGTCAGAGCTTAATGTTGGAGACTTGGATGCTAGGCAAGAGGTAATGGAGTTTTTGGACTATTGGGGTTTAATTAATTTCCACCCGTTCCCTTCGATGGGTTCTGCTGTGGCCAGTGCTGGTGATGATGGGGAAGCAGAAAAGAATTCCTTGCTTGAAAACTTGTATCACTTTGAAACTCTCCAATTATGTCCGCCTGTTGTTCAAAAGACTAGCCTAATGACTCCAGCTATGACCTCTGGCTTGTTGCCAGAGTCTGCAATTGCTGAAGAGTTGGTGAAACAAGAGGGGCCTGCAGTTGAGATGCTTGAGTATCATTGCAACTCTTGTTCTGCTGATTGTTCTCAAAACGTTACCATTGCCAGAAGCAGGTTGTTATCTGTAATTGAATTAGTCATTGAAGTTCGGAATTTAGTGATTTGTTGAAGGCATGTCTAACCTTTAACAATATTTATTTAATTTCTAGTTCCGATTATACTTCTAGGTCCCACCACCATCAGTGAGGAGTTAAATTATTAGCATGTTTTGCTTCTAGGAATCTTATTTGGTAAATTTTATTTATGATTTCTCCGAAAGATATTTTGTATCAGTTACCTTTGTGGCTTTGTGGTACTGAATCAATTTTCAATCTTAGATGAATTGGATTAAGCAGAAGTGAATACTTTGCAGAGTAGATCATATTAAATAGCACAGAAAGCGACTGACCTTTCCAAATAGTGGTTAACTTACAAGATCTTGCATTCATCAAGAGAGGCCAATTGTGTGCTATTTTAAAATACATTCAAGTTTGTTTTGTTGGTATAGTGGTTGTCTGTCATTTCGTCAGCAACAAGCTGGTTATCTATTTAACTATTTGTTTGAATTATCACACTATTTAACTATTTGTTGAATTGTCATGCTTGTATTGTTGGAATGCTTGGGTAATTGGTGATTGTTTAATTTGTTTCTCCATTTCATGTTGTATATTTCATCAGTTGAGTGATGCGTCTGCAGGCAGACTTTGATCTATGCACCGACTGCTTCAGTAACAGGAGGTTTGGCTCCGGCATGTCTTCGTCGGATTTTATACTCATGGAACCAGCTGAAGTTGCAGGGGTTAGTGGTGGAAACTGGACTGATCAGGAGACTCTCCTGCTTCTTGAAGCACTAGAACTTTACAAAGAAAATTGGAATGAAATTGCAGAACACGTTGGAACAAAATCAAAAGCTCAATGCATTTTGCACTTTGTTCAAATGCCAATTGAGGATGCCTTTATGGATTGTAATGATGATGTTGAAGCCACTTGCAAAGAAACAGCAGAACCAGCTGCAACTAACGATGATGCATCTGCACATAAAGATACTTCAGAATGTATTGAGAATAACACTAGTGATACCGTCGAAAGCCATGGCGAAGCTTCAAAGTCTGAAGATGCTAAGGTGAAAGTTAATCAGGAGACTCCGAAGCCAGAAGATGGTAGTGGTGAGAAAACTAGTGAGGAAACTTCTAAGTCTGAAGATGCTGATAAAGTAAAATTTAATCAGGAAGTAGGCAATGACTGTGCTCTAAATGCTCTTAAGGAAGCATTTGCAGCTGTTGGTTATTCTCCTGGACCTGAAGGCCCATCCTCATTTGCTGAAGTGGGTAATCCTGTCATGGCATTGGTAAGTTGAATGCTTGGGTATATGGACAGTAGTATTTTAAATTCTGTGTTTTTTGGAGTACACAGCAGGAATTGAGTTTGAATTATTTATTGGAAGCCTTCCCTCTCCAGAACAATAATCTTAAATAAATTTTATATTTTGCTGTAAAGGCTGTTGCTGGTCGTCTTGTTTGAATACTATGTCATGCCTATTGCTTAGATGATGACAAGCTTTACAAAATTGCTAGTTTTATTGTGCTTGTTAAATATTCTTATATGTTAAATATTATGTTTCTATTTCCTTATTTTATGTCATGTTTATGCCTCCCAGTCCTATATTTTCAGTCTCATGCATTAACTTCATGTTGCTCCCTCCCCCCCCCCCACCAACCCCACCCTCAACAACACAACAGGCAGCTTTCCTTGCACGCTTGGTGGGTTCTGATATGGCTATTGCTTCAGCTCATAGCTCCTTAAAATCCATGTCTGTAAATTCTCCTGGCACCGAGCTAGCTGCAAGGAATTGCTTTATTCTGGAAGATCAACCAGATAATAAGAAGGAACCAACTACTTCTGAGAGGTATGTTATGTGATGTGGAAAGTTTGCATTTTTGTAATTCTGTAGCTATTCCAATGGTTGTCGTCTGGAACTAACAACGTTGTGCCCCTATGTATCATAGGGATTCTAAAAATGAGGGAGACCAGGATGAGATAAATGGAAAACAGGATAAACCGATTTTAGATGATAAAGATTTATCGCATGATAACCGCAACACGATAATCGAAAACAATGCTTTAGAAAGAAGAGACAGGTGGCTGCTACAGATGATGGAGATTCACAAAAATCAATTGATTCAAAAGAGCAAGCTATTGTTAATCATGAAGAGTCTGGACTAGACAATTGCAATGATCCCAGCAATTCAAAGTTACCTGATGATCAAGCACCAACCACTCTGCATGATTCAGGTTCAAATTCCAAGGCTGAAATTCCACCTAATCCTGAGGAGCTTCAGGAGGGAACTCCAAGTAAAGAACCTTGCCATTATTTGGAGGAAACAATAGACACACATGTGCCTGATTCCTGTCCGTCAGACAAGAATGATCTTCAGCAGTCAGTTAAATCCAATATATCAGTAAACCATCCACAGCCAGTAGAGGCAACAAAAAATACTGAGATGGTGCCTGATTCTATGCCCTCAGATAAGAGCAACCCACAAAAACTATCAACTAGTTCAGTTCGCGAGTCTCTGCAATTAAAAGACTCAGTGATGGATGTTGATATGGCTTCAAGTTCCTTGCCATCAGAGAAGAGCGAATCTCACCCACCATGCTCATCAAATAATGGGGCAGAAAATGATGTGGATATGGTGTCACCTTCACAGCCAGTTGGATTAAATGCTGGCACTGAAAATGGCACAAACACAGGTCTGTCTGTCTCTTTTTTCTCTCTGACATCCAGACACAATGCAGTAGTTATACATGAACTATAATAAGGGATGTACTGAAGCAACAAAGGTTTAACCAAGTAATTGAGGTTTCATTTGGGTCATATTACAATATCAGTTCAAAAAATGAATATCACCTTCATATGGTGGCAGGTGTAGATCACACTGAAAATGGCACAAAGGCAAAAGATGATAGTATGAAGACAAACCATAATAACAATTTTGAGAAAGTAAAACATGCAGCTGTTACAACACTTGGGGCAGCAGCAGTGAAGGCAAAACTTCTAGCAAATCAGGAAGAAGACCAAATTCGACAACTTACTTCTTCATTGATAGAAAAGCAGGTAATCTCTTAGGATAGCATGCCCTCATGACCTTTGCTTTATACGTACTGTTCCTTTGACTTTCTCGGTGAATTTCATCAATTTGCAGTTGCATAAGTTGGAAACAAAGTTAGTTTTTTTCAATGATATGGAGAATGTAGTGATGAGGGTAAGGGAGCATTTAGAGCGGTCACGGCATAAGCTTTTCCATGAGCGTGCTCTGATAATCGCATCCCGGCTTGGTTTACCAGCTTCCTCATCTAGAGGTGTACCACCATCCTTACCAGCTAATAGAGTTCCTATGAATTTTGCAAACTCACTCCCAAGATCACAAATCATGATGAATCCCCAAAGGCCACCGATTCCAAGACCTGTGGGTCCTGTAGCTACTACTCTTCCAAACCCGTTAGCATCTGCAACTGCAGCTGGAAATTCAGTTCGGCCATCCAGCCAAGAAAAGCTTTCGTCTGTTGGGACGAAATAAATGTGCATGTCATATGGAAAAGAAAGTTCATGTCTTCTTAATGATCACCTGCCTCCACTTTGACAATGTGAGTATACGTTTCTGATTTTGTTGTGGATTTTTGGTTAGTTGATTATGATAGTATATCCAATATTGTACCTCGGTTGAATATTTACTAGAAATGTAGAATACTTTAGTCAAGGCCTGGTATTTTAAGACAGTTTCAGAAAAAGAAGCAAAAGGACAAGAATTAGGAAATGCAATAAAAATAAAATGAACATATGATTATGGAATACAGCTTGAGAATATTTATCGAATAAAACATTCCAACTTGAGAAGACATACAAGTTCATTTTACTCGACTGTTCTTTTTATTTTACTGCTTTTATTTTTGGTATACTGGCACTTTGCTACAACTTCATTTTTCTTTTTGGCCCAACATTGTTCTCAACTCCCCATTCTTTTGAAAAATAGGATTCCAAATCTGTTTATGATATGTGATGGCAGGTACGATTGCATGGATAACTGGCGCATTACTGCAAACTCCCTTTTCTTTGTTATAGAAAATGTGCTCAATCCATTTCCCCTCCTTCTCCAATGCATTATGCGTGTGTTTTTATCAGAACAACACATGCTTTTGAGAAGAGTCATTTCCTTTGTGACAAAGGAATACCTTCTACAGTAGTTTTCATTGAGAAGCTAGTCACTTTTCTGGTGGCTAATCTAATAAGAAATTTTCATGGGTTACAGCAAAATGGATGCCCCATCCATCTTAATTTATGCTTTAGATGCTTGCTTGGTTATAATCCTGCTAATTTCTTGTTGTACACTACTTGCTTGCATTATTAACCTATGTATTGTTTGATCCAGTTAGTTATCAAGTGCTGGTTAGGACTAACTCCAAATTGACAGCTATTGGGAATTCAGTGACCAGAATACTGCATGGTAATTTGTAACCTCATCTTCCTCCCCTTATAAGGAGCGGCTGGAGATGGAAGGATGGATATTTTATATATGTTTGTAGAGCGATTTTTTTTTTTCAGTTCTCCAAGTTTTGAGGTGTAGTTGGCGTGTTCAGTCCTTGTAACTTCCGTTATTCACTTCTTCATTCTTGGGTAGCATATTGAAATTTGGACGACTTTATAAAGAACGTATAGCTGTCTGATGATGCAATTGGTAAGAATTGGCAACATTACATGGCTACTTTTTCCCCTTCTATCATTTCTTTCCTTTATCGGAATCTCAACCAACTGCTTCCCCGCCGGACTTGGAAGGTTGAGGAATGTCCCTATTCAGAGGATTTGAAGACGTATTTTAGAGGATCTGCCTCCTTTTAATTCTTTTTAATTTTTTGGTCAACCTCGTTTTCATTCTTGGTTATCATCATACGGACAAATGTTACCCGCGTTCATTTTTCCTTTGCCCAAGTTCTGTTGGATTGCCGTCTGTAGTACACTAAGATCAGACATGATAGAGAACCAACTAAATCTTGGGATTATTTGGGTGAATGTTTTGGCTGTTGGATTCATGAGTGGCCCTATGGAGCCCATGGAATTATACATCTCGGGCCTCCACTCCGATAGACTCATGGTTTATTACCGGTTTACCACCTACGTTCGCGACTATGAGGGAAATTGTCAGCCGGATTGCTGCTTAACATATTTGTAGTTATATGTTTCTTGTATTTTGGATTGTTTTTGTGTGAACTCCTTTAAGGAACGTTTAGTTTCTAAAAATGTTATGTTTTTATTTCGTATTTTAAAATTATGGAAATCTTATTTTCTGAAAATTGTGAATGAATTTTAATGGAAATACTATTTATGCTTTTTTCACAAAATTTTGAAAGAAAAAATGGTTTTTCTTTTGGTATTGATATCCTGTGTAATCAACAGTTGTGATTTAATTTTTGATTTAATAGATTTTAAAAAATTTAATTAATGGAATACGATTTGTTTTTAGTCATAAATAAGTAAAATAATTAAAAGGTATTAGAATTTTTGAATTTTAAAGTAAATTTTTTATTATTAATTTTGAAATAAGGAATTAACATAGAACATCTTTTCCCAAATTAAGTGCATCATTAATTTTTCTGTTTGGATGAGGGGCTGTTTAGTTTACAGTTTTCAATTTCCAGTTTTTAGTTTTCAATTTTTTAGATTTATAAAGGAAAAACTGAAAAAATTGAAAAAACAGCCCCTAGTTACCTAGCAAGTCCCCTCGTCTCTGTCAAATATTTTCCCAATCCCGTCATATGACTAGCCAAAGAAACACCCTTGCCGGCAAGGTTTGCAAAAATTTGAGAAAACATTATCTCGGATAGGATCCCAAAGAAACCCTTGTCGGCAAGGCTTGCAAAAATTTAAGAAAACCTGATCTCCAAAAGTTTTAGGATGATGAATATGAAAGGGCTGCATGACATGAACTCTGAACCCACCCATGGTCCATTGAAGTGGCGAATACTCCTAAACCAGTAATATCAAGTTCTAGCTCTAGATATGAAAAAAATATATATAATCAAGAGAGTTAGATCCCATGTGAAATCTAAAATGCTTGAAAAGGATTACCTACATTGAGACGATTTCTGAAAGAAAAAACCAATCAATATATACATATAAAATGGTTGGTAAGTTTGCACGGCATGAGAATGAACCATCGCGAACATGCCTCAACGATGGCGTAACAACTATTTATTGTTACTTTGACATAAGTTACCGGTTTCCAAAATTCGATAAATTTCAACCAATCTAATTTAAACCATATCAGTTCTGAGTCTCCCAACAGCTTTTACCCTCAAGATTTAAAAATTAAAATAGTCACCTTGTTTAAGAGAAACAATTATCAAACTGCTTAAACCAACCCAGCGCTGGTTACAACTACGTATTCTTTCTCAAAACCAAATCAAAGTGTTCTTATCAATGTATTGACTCTGAACACTGGGTAATTACGTGTGGGCAGGCGACAGAGAGGACAAATTATCGTCTATGTCTGATAGGAAAAATAAGCAATTAAACAAGTAACTTAAGAATTATCTTTGCTGTTCCTTGCTTCCTTTCACAATATTGGAATAACATACAAGGTGAAGAACTAATCCGATCAATTGACACATAACCAAACAGGCACCCAACAGATAGCACTTGACCAATTTGTTTCTTGAGCAAACACCAATGTACAACGAAGCCTCATAGACCATTAATGGCTAAAACAGGACGAAATGATTTTAAGTGATAAACTTTATTGCATTGAAAAGAAGTCTATATTTTCAGCACTCACAGCCCGATGATGCCCGTTGCTGACTGCTGTTTCCAACATCAATTGTGTCGGGAAGGTATCTATAACAAACAAATTCCCACAAAGAGAACAAAGCCCAAAACGTGATATCAATACCATATCAGAATAACTCAATTTCCAAATTATAAGTAGATCTGTAAGTATAACCTCCGAGTAACTATCAAATAATACTGCAAAAAGGACCTAAGGAGGTAAACTTGTAAATACACCCATACTCATTTGAAGGGTACAATAAGACAGACAACAGACAAACAACAAATTCAATGCAAATTCTCAGAGGCCAGAGCAGTTGTACTATTGTAGGTATGAATTAGTTACTGCACTAAAAGAATGGGGTCAGGGTGTTGTAGTAACAATGAGTAGTGAGCAGTGAAGGATCCAAGACTTATTGTTCCATTCGTATTTATAATGTTTACGCATGCTGCTCAATGGCAACCAAATGTTATTATTCCAATAAATAAATAAATAATGCTACTCACAAAAAATATCAGCTTGCAAATATTAATGGATGCCCACAACCTATCTTTTTCTCTTTTATTTTTTATTATGATTATAATGTCACTATTTCTATAATCATAAATTAACCATATCTAGATCTTCCCCTTTCAAGTGACAACATGTTTATTGTGAACTAAAACACTAATAGGACTGAAGTATGCTCCCCTAACCAATCAACACCATCTCTTTATGAGGTATCTAACTCTATATATTTGTGCCTTAGCGTGTTCAGATACATTAAAGAAGATATACACGTTTGAGAACTTACAATTCTTCCTCTTCCCCACTTTTCAGGGCATTCTTTGCTATGCATTGGAATGCTTCTTCAACATTAATACCTTCCTTGGCAGATGTCTCAAAATATGGGATATTTCCTTTTGATGCACACCAAGCCCGAGCCTTCTTTTCTGAAACCTGCAGAGCAACAAAACAACTAATTTGTGTTCATCTGTTTAGCAGTATGTTTTAAGTGTTTTGCGAATATGAATGTATTTGAAGTTTCTGAACCATGCAGGCTTTGACATAAAGGAAAGAAACCTGGAAGATAGCAAAATTAAGGAAAGATAAAACATACCACTCTACTGTTCCCACCATCAATATCTATCTTGTTTCCAATAACAACAAAAGGAAAATTCTCTGGATCCGAAGGACTTGCCTGTCAAAGTGATTGCAGAGCATAACATTTACAAAATCACCACAACATGGCTTGTGATAATAGATAAAATCAAGAAAAATGTCTAGAGAGGAAATCAGGAATACCTGAATCAGAAATTCCTCCCTCCAGTTGTTAAGGTTATCAAATGATTTCATTGAATTAACATCATATACAAGAACACAGCAATCAGCACCACGATAGAAAGCAACTCCTAGGCTTTGGAATCTTTCCTGACCAGCTGTATCCCAAATCTGCAAAGTAAAGAATGTTAAAATTAAAAAGAAAGAAAAGCAAACTTTGACAACAACTGTAGCAATGTAATTTAAAACTTTCAAAAAAGGCAGAAAGATAACTGTTGGGATGTAGAATAAAATCCAAACATCATTGCCATGACAAAGTTACACAGATGTATCAGACTGATTCAGACACTGCAAGAGTGTGACTGTAATATACTAAGTGACTGGCACAGAAAGCCCATTTGTAGTGTAACATCCAAAAAACTCAAACCGCCTTGCCTAAACCAAAATCTTCCACCAGAAAGGCTCCATAAAGGCTCTTAAGAGAGCAAGAGAAATATGTAGCCATTACTCATTAGAAATAGTTATCACTTAAATAGATTTAGTTCTCTACCCCATCAGATTCAATCCATAATTTTATATACGAATGATGCTCCATGTTAAAACTAATTAAAGCAAAGGCAACATAACATTTTTGCATATACTATAAAGCCTGTATTGAGATTGTTAGTGGTGAAAGTGCTTCATTCAAATTTCACACGTCCAAGACATACTATCATAATACAAAATCAACAAGGGAGTAAACAATTTCTCAACACAATAAAAACAGCGCCCTTCATTACCAACATCCCATCCATAAGCCCATTTTCAGAAACATCAAGAACCTAAGGTTTTAAAACACTTGAGGGTTTAGGCATTCTAATATTAAAAGCTGCAATAAGAATAGAAACTTAATCTAAGAAACTACTACAGATGGCGAAGGTTCAAGGTACATATGTTATCCTTTGGCGATAAGATGCATTTTTTCCATGGGCTGATAATGTCATCCAACATCAACATACTCCAACCTCATCCATTTAGGAGGTTGCAGCATAAGAATTCCTTAGCTATATGTCTAAACCAGCGTGTAACAAAACACATAAGATAAGGACATCTAAGTAAGTATCAAAGACATATGACTCTCGGTTATGCTTCCCCCCCCCCCCAAAAAAAAAAAAAAAAATCCCAAACATGGCTCAAGCACAGAGTCACTTATTCACTTTCATGTATTACCCAAAAAAAAAAAAAAAAAACAAAAAGCCAAGGAAAACCCAGAAATAATAACAGACCTGTAACGTGAAAAGCCTATCTTCAAATTGCACTTCCTTGGTTAAAAAGTCCGCTCCAATGGTTGCTTTGTACTGATTGCTAAATTTCTTATTCACATATCTAAAGTATACAAGTTAAGGAAATACATTTACATAGAAGATTACTCAACAGATATTCGAGACATATAACCCTTTACAGCACTGAACAATAGGAACCGTCACATCGAAAATTAAAATAATATTGTGTTTTAAACATAAGAATAGATTTCTAAATTCAATTCCTATTTTATTTGATCATTCCAGACACAAGATTTAAGTTATGAATCAATTCAATTCAAATAATTTCAAATCTCATTTCCTAATTCCAATCATCTCAAACCCTACCATAAAGAAGTTTCAACACAAGGACCAAAGGATACTGATTCATCAAAGATGTCTTCCCCACCCTGCATAGCATCAACATCAGAGTGTTACATAAATCAAGCCACCATGATATCGCAAGCGTCCAAAATGATTCGAATAACCGTAGCAGCGTTTCTCATGATGATCCAAACAAAAGCAACAAACACACACACACACACACACACTGAAAATTCTTCACAGCATCAACCAATCACGTGTTTGCACATCATGAAAACTTGAAAAGAGTTCGAACAAAAGGAGATTCGCTACTGAAAACAAAAAATCAGCAGAAAGAGACCAAAAAAAAAAGAATTCTTCGGAGAAATCGAGCGAATTGAATCGAGTGAAGTAGTAATAGCATCACGAGAAGGAAATCGCTGCGTAGGCAACGAAGTGAAAAATCGATGGAAAGCGAGAAAGGTAAAGAAAAGATCTGCAGAAGAATTAATCATGGCGAGAGAGAGAGAGAGAGAGAGAGAGAGACTGACCCGCTGTCACCGAGAATGATGACCTTCAAGAGAGTTCTTCTTCTGGAAGGCATCTTTGCTTTGCTTTGGTGATCAGAGAGTCCAACCGCTTTTCTGTTGAGAGATCGGGAAAACTGTAACCGCTTTCTGTTGAGAGATCGGGAAAAACTGTTACCACTCTGTTGACACAAAAAAGTTGCACAGTTGCGTTGCGTTGCGATGCGACTTGGGGAAGCTTTCTAGTCTCCTCAACCTCAAACCAATGCAACCACGCACAACCTCTGCTCCTTCCACCTCTCTCTCTCGTTCTCTCTCTTAATTTTATTTTCCTGTAGTCTGAAGAATATTCCCCTGCTGACAGCTGTAGCGTATTCACAGATGCATACTAACAGGTCGTAATTTTATTTTATTTAAACCTTGCGTTAAAATAATTTCAGAAAAGTTTTATTTATGTCTCTCGTATTTTATTAAAAAAAATTAGGACTAAATTAAATCTTTGATAAAATATGAAGGATGTAATTGAATTCAAATAATAATTTTTTAAACTTCAGATTCTCCCTATAAATTGCAACTAGTGGGTTTGAAAGCGCAATTTATGTTTTTAAAAAGAGAATAAATAGTCGTGAATTATCACACGTTTGGATTAGTCTTAGGGGTGTATTCGATGACTCGATCGCTGCGTCAAAAGGGAGAGGTAGTAAATTTTGATGAACAAATTCCTAAGTACTTTTATAAATAAAACTTATTTATGAAAAATTCTTTTCAATTTTTATCCACTTAAAAAATAGAGATAAAATTATATATGATCTTATTCATTAAAAATTTCTCCCAATGTTAACTCCCAAACAAATAAATTAATTTAATTTGATTCATTAAAGAATAGCATTTTTTTAATATTATTATTTAATTAAATCATCTCATCTATACAATTTTTTAAGTAATAAATGTGAGATTGAACCACCTTTATTTATATGGTAATACCTAATTGGATTACAATATATAATATTTTCACACAACCAATGTATAATTATGTTGTTTTGAGTTTTTCCTCTTAAAATTCACTTACATAATTTTATGTTATAAGTGATAATTAAATAAACTTTGAATTAATTTTAATACGCTTAAGGTATATAATTTTTTTACACTATTATCTAATTAAAATTTTCCTTTTATGGCCAAGGGTTGATCAAGGAGTTAGGTTGCTTGACCCTTAACCAAATGTTTCAATTTCAAAGAGCACTAAGAATGAAAATGCTTCTTGTTGAGAGACCCCTACCATTGTTATGGACATTTGTCAAATCAGATCAAATTATTCAGAATCCTAATAATAGGATTAGAATGAGGTGGTTCCATCATGATTAAAAAAAAAGTTTCCTTTTACATGACTATTTAAGTAGTAAATAAAAGATAAATCAACTATATTTATTAATACGATAATATATGATTAAATGATAATATATTATTTAAATACTCATATTACATTAAAATTAAATTCATAAATTTTTGTTTAAAATGATGATTTCATAATTTAAATTCCCAATATTGCTGAATAAGTTTACTTGAAATCATCGAATATAGTTTGCATTTGGAGGGCCTCACAATTGATTTTGTCAAGTTTTGCATTTCTTTGGTTTTCAATTTGTTTTTTACCCCTCCAAAACGAGTTTGGAGTTTACAATTGATTTTTACAGGAAGTAATATTTTATTACTTTTGTGGTTGATTCATAATTAAAACTATTAGTTTTAACAAAATCAGTTTTCAAATTAAATTAACAAACATAAATCACTTTACTTTATAATTACCTTTAACTAAAATTAACTTTGTTAAAATCAATTTCATCAAATATAAATTCCACAAGTATAGAACCCAAAACACACTATTTTGACTACAAACAACTACTATTCTGGATAATTTTGTGTGTTGTAATTTAGTGTGTGTTTATTTTGATGTTTGGTAAATGGTGAGTTTAAGCACAATGATAAAGTATTAAGGTTGTTGCTTTGTGATTTGATAATTATGAGATTAATTTTTAAAATCAATCTTGACTGGGCATATTTATCTTCCTCATATCATAGAAGATGAGAGTTTCATATATAGTGCGTTGTATAGTTTGGTTATAGGTACGTGTGAATCAAAGTTTTAAAAGATTTATTAATTCATTTTTGCGTGTTTATTTTGACAAAATTAAGCTAGATTGTATTTCAATAAGACTTCTACTACATTAAGACAAAAAAAAAAAAAGCTTTCCCGTCAAATCAAATTATAATATTTCACACCACCAAAAATTGTAATATTTCAACTGTAAACCATATACACTCTTAGATTTTTTAATACGAATATGAAAATGCTCAGAAATCCCCTGCCAAAAATGTGCGTTACCAAACTATACCCTGCTAAATTTTCAGCAAAAGCGGATGAGATGGTTTAAGACAAAATGCTATTTGTTACCCCTTAAAAGGGCCAGTAGTCATGTTTGTTTATTACACTGCATTATATTGTAGTTATAATTATAATCATTTAATTTTTCATTATATCAATATTTCACTGAAAATTTTAACAAATTTATTACAAGTCCATCTCAGAAAAATAAATGAACATGTAATTAATATATTTAAAAATTAATAGCATAAAATGATTGAAATTATTTTATAGAATAAATAATTATATTTTTATTTGGACAACACTTTCATTATATGACACAATATAATAATTTTAAATTATCAATGATAAAAGTTTAGGTTTTTGTTATGATACCCTAAGGGTATCAGTATTTTTTGAATCCAAGAAATGTGATTTAATCATAAATATTTAAAATATTAATAAATTTATTTAGTGAAATACGATAAATTTTGAACCATAAATTATCTAAAAGGTATTGGTCCCATGAATTTTATAAGGGAAGATTCCAAAATTTTATTAAAATTTAAATAATCTAAGTCAAGTAGATTAACTTATTGTAAACATAAAGTTTTTAATCTTAATTTTTTATTTATAAAATTTAAATCAAAACTTACTTAAAAAGTAAATAGTAAATAACTTTAAACTGATTAAACATTAAACCACATAAAATAAATAATTTTGAAGAGTTTCTCCTTTATAAAATTCAAAGATATGATACTCTTTAATTATTTATGGTTAAAAAAGTCAAGTATTCCATTAATGTAAATTGTAAAAATTTTATACCATTGATAATTAAATCATAATTATTAGATATAAAAGAATACCTAAACCTTATGAGTGATGGGTGAGGAAAACTTTATCAGGTTAAAGGTTAAGACATGTTATAAGACTCATCGAGCACTTACAAATCATTTATAGAAACTCAAGAATCAAACTCATGTGAAGATGATATATTAACAGAAGGTCAACAAGGTGAGCTAATTGTTGTAAGCACAAAAGGAAAATCATAAATGAGAAAAAGGTACATATTATTAATTATTATTACTACTATTATTATTATTATTATTATAAAATAGTAAAATAATAAAGATGAAAATGTAGTCTCATCTCACCCACACAGTAACACGGTAGTGCCTATACCGATCTTCTACTGCTGCAACTACAAAGCAGTGCCTTCTCTCGTGTCGTCCGTTTTTACACTTTACAAGCCTCAGTCTCCTTCCTTCCTTCCTCCCTCCTTTCTTCCTTTGTAATAAAGTCTTGGTGCACTCGCAGAGGCACCTACACACACACACACACACACAGAGATTCCGTATAGCTCAAATCTTTCAGATCTCGCAGATTCATGGCTCAGCCCCTCGTCAAGAAGGACGATGACCGCGACGACGAATGTAACACTCATTACTCTTCCGTGCTTCCTCTCTCTCTCTCTCTCTCTCTCTCCTCAGAGAGAGAATTTTCGATCTGCTTTTTTATTGCAAAATTCTAGAAATTTCTTTTCTTCTGCTGGTACTGTGTGGTGGTTGGGGATCACTATGTTCCGCTTCCAGATCCAATGCTTAGGGATTCTTAATGCGGTAGGATTTGCGTAGATCCTTGGATTAGTGTTGTCGTTGCAACCTCTTTGCTTTCCTTCTGTTGCGTCTCGTTCGATCTGCTTTCGATTCGACGTCGTTTTTTTAGGAAACTAGCAATGCGGATCATTAGTTCTCTGCTGCGCAATTGGTTGTTTGAACAAGTTTACGCTGATGAAATTGATATATGTTCTAGTTAATTTGCTTTTCCCTCATAGCTCAATTTCACATTTTCGGTTGTGTATTGTGATAATGAGTACTATGTGTCTTTATAGCATTTGCGTATTGTTCGTTTGTGTGTATTATGTTAGTTGTGATTTGTTTTGGTTTGTTTAACAGTGGAGTATTCTCCCTTTTTGGGAATTGAAAAGGGGGCTGTTCTTCAGGAGGCCAGGGTTTTTAATGACCCCCAACTAGATGCTAGGAGATGTTCACAGGTTTTTATTTATTTAATTATTTATCTAATTTTATCTTGAATTACATGATTTATTTTGTTTTCATTCAGCAAATGAATGTTTTACATTGTGTATGTCTGTTATAATTTTTTTTACCCCAGGTTATCACTAAATTGTTGTACCTACTGAATCAAGGAGAGACTTTTACAAAGGTCAAGAGTTTTGCCTCATTTTTTTTCAAATTAAATTGTGTGTTGTCTTTCATAAACATACTTGTTTGCTTATAGATTGACCTTGCAGAATTATGTTACAGTCATTATTAATCCTTTTTTTCTGTAATTTATTCTTGCTGCAATTGGATAGATCGAAGCCACGGAAGTTTTCTTTGCTGTCACTAAGCTCTTCCAGTCTCGAGATCTTGGGTTGAGGAGAATGGTCTACCTGATAATAAAGGAACTCTCCCCGTCTGCAGATGAGGTTACAAATTCTCATGCCATTTTTGTTACTTGTCAGATTCAGTTTCGTTGTCTGCATATTACAAACTTAGATTCTGACTGTTCTGTCAATTTTGCTTTTGAAAGGTTATTATTGTCACTAGCTCTCTCATGAAGGACATGAATAGTAAGACTGATATGTATAGGGCTAATGCCATTCGTGTGCTATGTCGTATCACGGATGGAACCCTCCTTACCCAGATTGAGCGGTATCTGAAACAAGCAATTGTAGATAAGAACCCTGTTGTTGCAAGTGCGGCCCTAGTTAGTGGCATTCATCTGCTCCAGGTATTACTAATTTCTATTTGTTATTCCTTAATCTGCATATTCATCTACGTTGCTTGCTTACATTCTATCGACCCTTTTAGACAAATCCTGAGATTGTAAAAAGGTGGAGCAACGAGGTTCAGGAAGCTGTTCAATCAAGAGCGGCTCTTGTACAGTTCCATGCATTAGCTTTGCTACATCAGGTATGCAGCATGAATGGTTTGACAAAGTACAGGTCTCATGGTCATGGTGTTTCGCAATAAACTCCACTGAAAAATCAAAACTCTCATCATCATTGTAGATCGTTTAGTAAATCAGTGCAAATTCCATTGTTACTTCATATTCCTCTAAAGTTCTCCTTTTTATTTCTACATTATCTAATTTGATTTTACCTTCTCAGGATCCTAGTTTTATTGTCACAAAGAAAACTAATGCAACTTATAAACAGAGTTAGTGACACATGGTGGCTTATTACATTGCAGATACGGCAGAATGATCGATTAGCTGTTAGCAAGCTGGTTACCAGCTTAACTAGGGGAAATGTTCGCTCACCTTTGGCTCAATGCCTTTTGATCCGTTATACAAGTCAGGTGTGTTTTCATTTTCAAATATAGCTGTCATGGGGATTTATTTATTTGCATAATGTTCAATTAGCATAGTATTTGCAGGTAATTCGTGAGTCAGGAAATAATACGCAATCAGGGGACCGCCCCTTCTATGACTATCTTGAGAGTTGCCTTCGTCACAAATCAGAGATGGTGATTTTTGAAGCTGCCAGGGCAATTACAGAGCTCAATGGTGTAACAAGCCGAGAATTAACTCCAGCAATTACTGTTCTTCAGCTCTTTTTGAGTTCTTCTAAGCCAGTATTGAGATTTGCAGCTGTCCGCACCTTGAACAAGGTTAACCTCCTTTGAATTTTCGAAGAAATACTTTTTATGCTTTCATCGAATTTGAGAAAGGGTATATGATGACCCCCACCTCCCTCGAGGGAGCATTTTGCTTTTATTTCTGTTATGTTTTGGAAGAAGCTGGTTGAGAATATAAAATATTCCGAGCTCATAAATATTCTGTTTTAGCAAACATCATAGGATTTATCTTGGTCAAACTTGATCACTATTTTTATTTATAATTGTTGAATGTGGCTTTGAACTTTGCAGGTTGCAATGACACATCCAATGGCTGTCACTAACTGCAACATTGATATGGAAAGTTTAATCTCTGACCAGAACAGAAGCATTGCCACACTTGCTATTACTACACTTTTGAAGACAGGAAATGAATCAAGTGTGGACCGTCTTATGAAGCAGATTACCAATTTCATGTCTGATATTGCTGATGAGTTCAAAATTGTTGTTGTTGAAGCAATAAGATCGTTGTGCTTGAAGTTCCCTTTAAAATATAGATCTCTGTGAGTATATGTGTCACTTAGGTTTCTTTTCCCCAAATTTTATAGCTTTCATTTTAATATTTTCCTAGATATATGGTCTAAATTACTGGGTTCTGTTCTGTTGTTTTATTCAGGATGAACTTCCTGAGTAACATTCTTAGGGAAGAAGGTGGTTTTGATTACAAGAAAGCAATTGTAGATTCAATTGTGATTCTAATTAGAGATATCCCCGATGCTAAGGAAAGTGGGTTGCTCCATCTTTGTGAGTTCATTGAAGATTGTGAATTCACTTATTTGTCTACACAGGTATTATTTTCAGTTGTGGCCCTTGTTATTTACTGTTTGACTTTGGTATCTTATGGTTTGTTGTCAATCGGTTTGTCCCATTGTACTGTAGATACTACACTTCCTGGGAGTTGAAGGGCCAAAAACATCAGACCCCAGCAAATATATTCGTTATATTTATAACAGAGTACATCTTGAGAATGCAACTGTTAGGGCCAGTGCTGTGAGCACACTGGCAAAATTTGGTGCTGCAGTTGATGAATTGAAGGTGTTACTTGCCTCTGTTCATTAATTTTTTTTCCTTGTGGAGAGGATTTCTATGAGACTTGTTATTTTTTTTTTTCAATGTGGTATTTTGCATTTACTTAGTTTAAAATCTCATAACTACTCCTTTCAGCCCCGCATATTTGTTCTGCTAAGGCGATGCCTTTTTGACAGTGATGATGAGGTAAATTTAGTCACATTTTTGAGGCATTTCTATAATTACGTGGTTTATGGAGATCATACGGTTTTTCTACCCAGAGGTGTGCAAAACTGCTACCTGCTTTGATTTTTGTTCGGATGGTTTTGATTTTGTTGCAGGTTCGTGATAGGGCAACACTTTATCTAAACACAATTGGAGGTGATGGTTCAGTTGTTGAGACTGATAAAGATGTGAAGGACTTCCTCTTTAGGTCATTTGATATCCCACTTGTCAATCTGGAGAATAGTTTGAAAAACTATGTAAGTCCTCTCCATTTTCCTTGCTCTTCATCAGTTAAGGGCATATCTCATGTTTTTAATGTGAATGCAGGAACCTTCAGAAGAGGCTTTTGACATTAACTCGGTGCCTAGAGAGGTCAAGTCTCAGCCTCTTGCAGAGAAGAAAGCCCCTGGTAAAAAGCCAACTGGTTTGGGTGCTCCTCCTAGTGCCCCCCCATCTACTGCAGATGGGTATGAAAGGATGCTTTTGTCCATTCCAGAGTATGCAAACTTTGGGAAGCTTTTCAAGGTTCTTTCACTCAGTTCTTCCTTCAGAATTCTCTAGTTTTATATTTTTCTTTCTATATCTAATGTGATGATATGGATACTGATATTGTATTTCTTTCCAGTCCTCAGCACCTGTGGAGCTTACTGAAGCAGAGACAGAATATGCAGTTAATGTTGTTAAACATATTTTTGACAGGCATATTGTTTTTCAGTTCAACTGCACAAATACAATACCAGAACAATTATTGGAAGATGTAATGACAGATAGATACTGTTCAATTTCATGCTACAATTCAACTCCAGGTCTCCTGTATTTAATTTTCTCCCCTATTCCAGGTTATTGTAATTGTGGATGCTTCAGAAGCAGAAGAATTTTCGGAGGTGTTCTCCAAGCTTCTCAGATCTCTTCCATATGATTCACCTGGGCAGACGTTTGTGGCATTTGAGAAGCCTGAGGGATTGCCTACAGTTGGAAAATTTTCAAACATTCTGAAATTTATTGTGAAAGAGGTACCTGTGCCCTTTATCCTCACCAAGCTTTCTGGTTTTCTTTATCCCAGTCACCCAATATATATGATGCTGTGCATATTTCATGTATGGGGCTTGTATTTTTCTATGGCTGGAAATTTGTGGAACATAAAACCTGTAATATTTTTGTGGAAATCTCATCACTGGTTCATAAATTGGATATTGACCAGGTTGACCCATCCACTGGTGAGGCAGAAGATGATGGCGTTGAAGATGAATACCAGCTGGAGGATCTAGAGGTTGTTGCAGCAGATTACATATTGAAAGTGGGGGTGTCTAATTTCAGGAATGCATGGGAAAGCATGGGCCCTGATTGTGAACGAGTGGATGAATATGGTCTGGGACCAAGGGAGAGTTTGGCTGAAGCTGTAAATGCAGTCATCAATCTTCTTGGCATGCAGCCTTGTGAGGTATTTTTATGAGATCCATTTTATTAAACTGGTTATGAACCATTTTTACATTTTTCACTGCCACATACTATAATGTTCTGCTTGTTAGATGCCACCAAAAGGCCAATATAATGTCTCTGTCTATCAAGATTAGAATTATATATTCATTATCAATTTATGGATAAGAAAGCATAGATCAAAAGTGGGCATTCTCGTAAATTTTGGGTTTAATATTACTAAAAGGTACATATGCAGTTGATGCATATGTTGATGCATATAAGGACTTTAATGATAACTGGCTGCCTAATTCCTTTGAAAAAATTGGGCGTGACACTGTCAAACCACGAGGGTGTCCATGTAAGTGTTTAAAATGCTGTTGTTTGGGCAGAATACTTTTCTGTGGACACATGCACAGGCCAACATTCACAAGTGCACAGAGAATCTAAATTAGATTCTTTGGTGCTTTGGAGTAAAGACTTCTACTCCATTGACAAAGATCAAATCCAAGTGTTCAGAGTATGATATATCTGCGTATAGATGCAAATACGTTGGTGCATATAAAAGTATTTTTGCCCTCTCTTTCATCCTCCTTCCCGTGAAAGATGTAGAAGTTAAACTTCGTGACATTACTCCTCCCACAAGGAGGTTGTGGATGCCCGTAAGTGTTGTTGTATGCACAGAGAACCTAATGCTTAGGTGCTCATGGTAGCAGGAGATTCCTCTTTACTCCATGGCCAATTGGCCACTAAAGATCAAGCCTAGTGTAAGATGTCAAATCTGCCATTATCTAGACATTTGGCTTGTAACAGTGCATCAAGTAAAATTTATCTCAAATAAAAAGAGTAGAGTATCTTTTATCAGTGTCTGCTTATCAGTGATATACTGGATATCTTCTGGTAAAGTGACGTCTTTTACATAATTTTTATCTGTTTACTGTGTGCAGGGCACAGAGGTTGTCCCACCCAATTCAAGGTCACACACATGTTTATTGTCAGGTGTATTCATAGGTAATGTGAAGGTGCTTGTCCGGTTGTCTTTTGGAATTGATGGTCCTAAGGATGTTGCGATGAAACTGGCTGTCAGATCTGAGGACGATGCTGTCAGCGATGCCATTCATGAGATTGTGGCAAGCGGCTAGTTTACAAAGTCAAGAAATGTTGACTCAATTCGGCCTTTCTTTTTGTTAAATGAGATTGGAGTTAAATAGCCACATAGATAGACGTGTGTAAAGAATTGCAAAACTGTATGCTTGATCTTAGTATATGCAATTTATTTGTCAATTGTCACTCACTTCATGCTTGTTAGACTAGCGACGATACTCGAAGTATCATGTCGGGTACATTGGAGTAACAATTTCCATCCTCATGATTATACATTTATACTTCATTTTCTATGTAGCAAATGTAATATGAATTTTGCGGATTCGCCATAATATTTGTTTCTTCAATGAATTGGATTTGTTCGATAGCAATTTTCTAGTCCCAAGGATGCATCTCTTACATGATCATATTATTCAATGCATGGTAAAGTTTATACCACTTACATGGCATCATGTCATGTAGTTATGAGAAATCTCACGTTGAACCTACGTGCATTGACAATATCCAGGTAAAAGTAAAAATAAGATCATGCCAAAAATAGAAACAAGATGCATATAGTATTGGTCCCAATATTTTAACTTGTATATGCATCGGACCAATCGATTTGTGATACAGATAGCTCGGTTTGTGGCTGAACTAAATACATGTTTTAGAGTAATTCAAATTCGATAAAAACAAGCATCTATGATATGAAAGAAAGACGAGTTATTTTTACTTCAATGTAGGCTAAATTATGTCGATGTAAATTACAGTAGAAGATTCTCGCTTACGCTTTGGCAACAGCTTCTGTATAGATATTTGAGGCAAGAAAGACCGCATCATTTTGTTGAAACCTTAATTCAACTTACTCATTGTTATCACTTGAGTTCAATGAATTTAAGTCTTAGTTTTGTCTGGCAACAAATCAACCAACAATATTTCCCAACTCTAATCTGGGGCATCCCTCTTCTGAACCTAAATTTTTTAACAAAGGAAAAATGCTAGAACAGCCAGCACAACATATTTGATTTTATAAAGTTCTAGACACTAAGTTTTCACTATTGGTACACTTCCAAATCACTCAAATCTCACTCAATCAGGTCCATTTACCTAACTCCATTTTCCACGTACAATTTGCAACATGCTAAAAGTCAAAACAGAAATGGCATTGCGTGCTACATTGTACAGACAAGAAAATAGTCCTTCATTTTGGTTTGAGGTTAGTACAATGGAAAAAGAAAAGTACCAATCAAGTCTACTAGTTCACACACATGGAAAATAAAAAAATGTACACTAGGATAAACACACCGCCGCACTAGTTCCGAAGTAAAAGGTTATAACCTTTGCATTCCAAGCAATTAGTCTTCAATTTGGTCTTCACAACTGTATTGTGATCAAATACACTGCCCTTATAAAGGCTTTCATATTAGTGGCCCCTTACAAGACAAGTCAAATGACAAGTCTGTACCCCATCCATAAGCTCAAACTACCCTTCTATGCCCTCCAAATGCCCATATCTGCAAAAACCAAAAAGTAAGTATTTAGTACACAACCACTTTTACACATATGAAACCAACCCCAAAAATTTTCTAAGTGATAGGTGATGCTCTAAAAAATATCATATCCAATGCAACCAAATAGCATCCACATTGGGACTCCTAGAATAATGAAAGCTTTAAGCTTATACATTCAGTTGCTTCACTGTCTTTTATCCTATATAAAATCTACTGACTAATAAAACAAGACAAATATCTAAACATACAAATAACCTAATTTCAAAACAACCGCATAACCTGAAATTTATTTGATAAGGCCAAAATGCATGCTCACCTTTAAGTTTGTGTCCCAACTTCCTGTACACAAAGCACTTCCATCAGTTGCCAGACCTAAACAGCTGATCCTGCCCTCATGAGAGTCTTGTAGAGACCCTAAATTCAACACCACCTGCAAAGAAACAAAGAATCAAGCATATGTTCTGTTAAAAAGCTAAACCACCTTCAAGTACATTACATTAAAGCACCAACTAAGTACCTTTGCTAATAAAGTGTCCCAAACATAGCAATCTCCATTGGCGTACCCAGCAAAAAGGAGTCTTCCGGATATGGAGAATGCGATGGAGGTCACAGGTGGGATGTCATTGTCACTGTGCTTCTGACAATATACTTGTAGTTGGTGTCCAGTCCTAGTGTCAAACAATCTGCAAGTTCCATCATCTGAGCCAGTTCCAAATCTATTTCCATCTGGAAAGAATTTGACTGCATTAACATCTCCCTTGTGTCCATGAAATGTCCGCACTGCTCGGACTTGCTGCACGAGTATCCCACAATCGAGCAGTGGAGTCACAAGAACCAGATGCAAAAATTCTTGAATTGGATCCGTTAATGGAGATGCTGAGAGAGGACAAAGTAGCAAATCTCTAAGAAAGGATTAAATACTAACAAATAATATCGCAGTGAAAAATGTTATCAAACCATATCATTGATCACCATCATGATTCAAGATTTAACAAACTTATCAGTGGGGTGAAGAAAAAATGTTTAACTTTATGTAGATGCTTTGCATTGTGAAGCTATAAGTCACCATTCTGTTGAGGATGAGGTTTCTTCAACAAATTAAACACGAGAATAGTATGCTATGCTCCCCATCCTCGTACTTTGCATTTGATACACATACATCGCTCCAACACATAGATCACTGAAACCAAATCCAGAGTACAACTATGCCTAACAGATTGCTTGAGTACTTGATTAAGATATTATCTCATAAGTGTCCTGTGGTGTGGTCAAATGCCATTCCTACCTCTTTTTTCAGACTTGTATGTTGAGAAAAAAGGAAGACTTGAATAGCACAGTCATTCATTTAGAGAAAACTCTGATTCAAATGTTTGGATATCAAAGCAATCATTCAATCCTGCTGCACCATCAAAATGATGTGCTATTCCCTTTTTCTCAAATCTAAAGTTGAACAGCATAAGAATAATATTTGACTACAAAACATCCATGATCTACTGAATATGCAATATTTTGAAGTTAGCTGTAACATTTTTGTAAAGACGTGGGAATTCTTTTGTACATTTGCATAATAGAGATGGGATATAGGCATGGTAAATGAAAAGTACACAGAAGGGGATTATAATATACTCAAACAAAAAATATTGACTCAAATAGTCAAACTACTTCGGCAAATCACCAAACATACCAAAGTACATCTGCAGTATGTCCAGACTGGAATTCACCTCCAAAGACAGATGTTTTAAGGCCAGTAGTAATATCCCATAAAACACAAGTCTGATCACCAGAACCAGTAATTAAGTGAGTGTCTTCATCTGGAACATACTGACAAGAGGAAATAAAACCCTTATGTCCACTAAGCATCCGGGAAACAGGTAGGTTCCCATCCTTGTCGGTTGGGGAATTCAGATTGAAAATAGAGCAAACACTATCAAGCCCACCGCATGCAACTGACTGACCAGTTGGTGAGAAAGCACAGGTCATGACCCATGCACAAGGCAGCTTTATGGCATGAATTTTCTGCCTCGTTAGAGCATTCCACACTATTAACCGGCCATCTTGGGATGCACTAACAATCCGGTTCCTTTCAGAAGTCCAATCCAATGAATACACCTGCGGCATTGAAATAAATACAAAGCTAATCTAAGTTCTGAAAGTTTGACGGTTAGAAATCTACAACAAATTCTGTCCGTATCAATAAGCAAAGGAACAGATCAATGAGGCCACTAACCAACTTTTTTTCCCATGACAGCCTCGGCCAGGGTGAAGAAACAGATATGAAAGAAAGAAAGAATTCTTGATCAAACTAAAAGAAATTCCTCAGAGGAATTTGTGAAATTCACAGAAGCAGCAAAGAAAATTATATCTCTCCCTTTAGTTCCAATGAATTATATATTGACAAACTATGTGCTACAGACATACAATACAAAACTTCCGACTTCCATTTATAATTTGAAGAACCAACAAGCTATACACACACACTGGTTTATACTTATAGAGGTCTCTACACTTTTCAATTTCAAGCTATAATCTTTTTCCATTAATTCTTTGCTCTTAACTCTTAAAAGTTTCATAAGCCATAGTCCATATTAAGGCTTGACAAGGCAATTCCATCCATAATCATTTAAGAATCTATTAACTGATAAACAACTAATGTGCTATTGAGACCAAAAATGTCAACAAGTTTATTGAAGTAAAGAACAAGTCATGCATTACATTTCACAAATGAAGGGAAGAAAAACAAAAACCAACAAATTCCACCTTTCCTGTGTGACCCTGCAAAGTTCTACAGCAAACCAGATCCGTGGGTCCGAAGCTTACAGGAGTTTTACCCTGAGACCTCGCATACTCAGCAACTGAAAATATTTTAAAAATGATTAAATAAATCCCCCTCAAACAATTAGTTACTTCAGATAGATCTAAATCCAATTGTTATCACAAGGCCAAGTTCAACACCCAAATAAAAAAAATACTTCTTTTCAGAAAACTTGAAAGGAAAAATCAATTCGTTTTTGTTACCATCAGTATCAAGCAAAGAAAGACGCCTCTGCCTTAAGCGTTCTTTGAGATTGTTGACAGTGTCAGTAGCAGCCAAGTGACGATCCTTAAGCTCAGTAACAGACATTTTCAGTTGAGAAGGAAAGGGGACATGTGCTGTTGCACAACAACTCACATTGTGGGTTTATGAGAAATGAATGCAAGTTGGGAAATTTAAGTGGAAGAGATCATGGGAAAGGTGAATTGTGAGATGGGGTTGGTTGAGTTGAGTTGGGGTGCTTGTGTTGTGCTATGCTGTGTTCTTCTTTTTCTTCCCTTCAGTACAGAGAGAAGAAGAAGAAGAGGAAGCAATGGGTAATCGGTCTCTGAGAAGCTGCTCTTCAACGCAGGCATGGGATGGCAAGTGTGAATGAATTCTTAATTAATAATAACAGTTGAAAACAGTTGAACTAAGAGCTGAGCTGTGTTATTTGAGTTTATACGGAACACGTTTAAGATTCACATATTATCCATTATTTGATAGGTTTGAACCATTCAAGTTGGATTTATATTTATTTAATAGTGAATAACGTATTAATCACAATATCTAATGGCCTATGACTAAGAACGAACTGAGCAGGCAACTGTTTTTTTTTTTTCACTCTTCCAACGTTGACTTGCATCTCTCTCTCTCTCATATCCTTGTCCAGTGGATCCACAAACAATTTGAACGTTAATAATGGGCTTCTCTACCAGAAAAAATAAAAAAAAAATTATTCACCCATTTTACAGGTAGCAAGATTAATTACCTATATACACTCGTTCTATATTAAAAGCAATACGTGAATATATGTAACATATTAGTATATATAATACGTAAAAGTATGTCACGTATTTTTCATGCAATACGTGACAGTGCCCACGTATTCCTTTAACAATACGTGATAGATCCACGTATTTTGTGTTGCACTCTTACCTATTTCGAACTCTATAAAAACTATCCATCCCGAACCTCTCCACCTCAAAATACACACAATGTACGTGTGAGTGAGTGAATTATATTTTCTCATCTTTAAAAAAAATGTCTAGGAGGTATTATTTACTTATTCATTATAATTGTCAAATCATTCAAAATTCACAAGATGTGATCAAGTTTTGTGGTCAGAATCCAATACTTATAAATGTGTATTCATCTATGAGTCTTTGAGGTTCACAGCAAAATTCTTCACAAATTACGGAAGAAACAAGAAAATAACTCAGATGATGTATCGACTATCTATATTGATCAATCAAGGTGCGGTGTAGTATGGAAGTTGCAGCATTGATACCTGATGATGATTTGATGATGATGTTTGATTGTTATAGTCAGTTTGCGACCTTCATGTTATGGAGATATTTGTAGCTGTGGAAGAGTTGCAATTGAGTTCTGAAGGATTAAATCCCCTTCAAGCTTTTAATGGGATGTCACTAGCTCAACCTCCAAGAATAACAAGGCAAAGTCCAGCGCAAAATGAAAATGTTGGACAAGTAAATTTGGAAGTTGCTCGATCTTGAGAGAACCTTAGTTGAAGGTGGTAGAGAACTTCAACTGGATGGTCTAATTGTAGGATATGAGCCTTATAATGAAGTGATTTTTGAAGAGGAGCAGAACGATGGTAAGATTTAATTCACCGTTTTGAGTTTTTAAATCTTTTAGGCTTTTGTAGTTAACATAATTTTTAATATTGTTCGAATCTTATTCATGAATTAAGGAAATATTTTGTAATTTAACTAGTGCTATTTGTTAAATTTTTCTCTTTAGCTCACAAATTCTCATCCATGGATTATTGTGTCATTTTTTTTTGAGAATGTGGTTAACTTGTTTTTTAATATTGGTTTATCAAGAATTCATGTTTTATGCTATTTACTATTACTATGATGTATGCGGTTAAAAAAATTAGTTTAATTATTGGGCAAGCTCCTATTATGTAATGCAATTTCCAACTAAGTCCAACTAAGTAAAAGTTTTTAATTAGGTTGCTATAGTGCGTTAGATTTTTTCAATAAAGGATTTATTGTTAAAAAAATTGGAATATTCTAATATAAAGACCAAGTTAAAAACTTTTAAAATATAGTGACATAGTGGAAGGAAGTGAAATTATTTGGACCTGCAAAATAATTAATCTTTATCATTTAGTATACTTAATTATTTACAATTATTGATTAATATTACCATAGTTTCATATTACTCGAACCTTTTTAGTGTCGCAAGATGATGATGATGAGATAGTGCCCCACCCAGACCCAAGCCATTTACACAAACTCTCATGCATTCTAAAAGCCAATGAGTTGGTCACTATTCAAGTTTGAATATGGAAGAAGTGACCATGGAGGGTAGTGTGGGTAGTAGATACACTATGCAATTATCTAGAGAGTCCCCTTTGCAAGAGGCCAACAATTTCCTAATAAAGAGTCTGTGCTACTTGTAGTAAAAAATTATAATATCCGAAAGTTGTTGAGTACAAGGTTTATGAGTCAGATCAAACAAAATATCAAGGCAAATGTAAGCACTTTGGGAATTGGTGTAATTGGAGTATTCATCATATATAGACGGAAAGGGGGGTATGGGAGGTTTGAAAGTACAAAGGAGAGCATACTTGCTTGGTTAGAGGAGTTTCCTAACACAATTCCCACTTGGATGTTGATGTCATCACTTCTTGCATATCTTCTTTGGTGGAAGCTGACCGAGTTCCTATTAGAGTGTTGCAAGCCTCAATGCATGAAAAGTATAAATTTTCAATTTGATATAGGAAGGCATGGCTTGCAAAACAAAAAGCCATTACTCGGATTTATGGAGATTGGGAAGATTCTTACAATGAGCTTCCAAAATGGCTACTTAGTTTGCAATCTTTTATGCCAGGTACATTTACATGTTTTATTTTTATTTTATTTTTCAAATTATTCAATTAACTAATAATTTTCCTTTAATTTTTACTTTATTTCAGCTACAATGTTTGAAATTACAACTTTGCCTTACTATGCGGAAATTTGGTTAACCCCACATGTCTTATGTTTCATCATGTATTTTGGACATTTCGCCTTGTGTTAAGGAGTTTAAATACTGCAAGCATTTTGTTTCATCGATGGGACATATTTGTATGGCAAGTATGGGGTACATTACTTATGGCAATTGCACAAGATGGTAATTCAAACATTCTACCAATTGCATTTGCTGTGGTTGAAGGAGAGACGATAGATGCCTGGTCATTTTTTATAAATAATCTTCGACGGCACGTGACACCACAAGAAGGGGTTCTTATAATCTTTGCAGGCATGCTGCCATAAAAGCTACTTTAGATGTAGAAGGCAGTGGATGACATCCTCCACAAGCCTACCATGCTTATTGTATTCACCACATTGCTTCTAACTTTGCACTAAAATTCAAGGACAAAGAAGCTAAGTGAGCTTTGGTCAATCAGCATATTCAAAGACTTAGGCAAAATTTGGCCACTATTATGGGTTGGTGGAGAGCTTCAAACCAGAATATGATGCATGGGTGAAAAGAGTCCCCTTGGCAAAGTGGACACAACTTCATGATGAAGATGGTCACATGACAACTAATCTCCCTAAGTGCATTAATGCTGTTTTGGAAGGAGTCAATCTTCCTATAAATGCTATAGTTAAAGCAACATACTACCGTCTCGCTGCACTATTTTTCAAAAAAGGCAAGCGGCCGAGGCACAACTTGTATCCGGCACAAGGTTTTTGCAAGCCTTTTTGCGAGCGATTGAAATCAACAGGTTGACGGGTTCTATGTTTATTACTAATTTCTCACGGTCCAATGAGTCCTTTGTTGTCCAAGAGACCCAACACATGGGCATGTTAGAACTTATAGAGTGAGACTTAGGGAGCATTGGTGTGACTCGAACATTTTCAAGCCTTGCATTATCCCTCAGCATGTACTGGCTACTTGTGGATATCCAGAGGTACACCTTGACTGGACTTCTTTTGTTGATGATGTTTACAGCATGCAAAGTGTTTTCAACGTGTCCAGGATGGAGTTTCAACCTGCTTCAAATGAAACATTCTGGCCTCAATACAATGGGCCTCAACTTATACCTAATCCTAAGCTCAGACGGCGAAAATAGGCCAAACAATGTCATCTAGAATTCGAAATGAAATGGACAATGTTGAGACTGCTCATGGAAAGCGATGCGGTCTGTAGGCAGGTCATACTAGGCGATCCCCACAAGTATGAGGCTCTAGCTCTAATCAAGCAGGAGGCTAACAACAATTGTAGTTATTTTCATATTTTATGCTATGTAGTGTACTATTGCCACCATGGCCATCATCTACTCATTAAAGTACTTTCATTATCTAGCCTAGTATTATCGTGTGGTAAAATGCATGTTTATTTCGAAATTTAAGTAATTCTTTTTGGGATTTATGTTCATTTCTTTTTTTCACATTATTCACACAGTGTGGGAATCTAAACAAACAGTAATATATATTTGAGAGCAATGAGGGACATAATGATTCGGTACACCTAATAAAAATAAAATAGTTGCGATGTTATATACATATGAAATCTAGAAACTGACAAGAAAATAACATAAATGTCCTCCCTCTCTTCATTTGCCAAATCCTTGAGCTTATAGGTTTGTAAGTCACACCTACAAAAGATAATATTATAGAATTAATTTAACAATTTAGAATACGGGGAAAATAACATGAATTAATGTACTTGTATAGATCCTTACCTCATGGTATAGAGGTCCCACTCGACGGATGGGAGCTTCGATGTGTCCTCCTGTACATCGACGAGAATGGATGTCACACATAGGTCTCGGGTTGATGATCATCAGGCTCCTGATGGTCGGCTATTGTTCCTAAGGTCCTGACTCTCTAAGCCTTTTTGTAAGCGCCCTGATGGTGGAGTTTCACCCAAATGATCAAAGGACGGAATCGCACCCACATGGGGGCTACTGCCATGTCCAGGAGATAAGGAGGGCTGCCTGGTGGAGCATTTAGATCAAACCTATGCGATAGGTGCTCCTCAGATAGCCTGGCTCCTGGGGACATGATTCGGGTACCACCTTAACATTCTGGAGCTCCGCTCATGTCATGTCCTCGCTCGTATCAAGCTGATGGAGTATGTCTGTATTAGGCGCCTGAAAGCCCCCCATATGTGAGGCAAACTCATCGTGTGAAGGCTGGAACTCATAATTAGGTTGAATGCTGGGCCCACCCCCATGGTAGCCACTCCCACTAGGCTCAGGCTAGTCCTGGGCTCACCTTATCATCGCCACTATAGCCATCATCACCAACAGCATCGTCATCATCTTCATCAGGAATATCCTCGAGTCTCGACGTATAGTGTGGGTCCCCACTCAAGCACGCCTCTCAACTTGACGCCTGTCAGATATGGTCAGACTCTGTGGAACATGCACCATGGGGACATGCACCGGTGCATTAGGAGGCAAGTATGATCCTGTGGAATCCGGGTGTCAATACTCTACGTGCAACGTCGCAATACCATGTAAAGTACTCCATTGATGGCACTTGAATGACTCAGCCCAACGTCGTATCATGATACATCTCTTGTGTCTTATGGCCCATAAGTTGTATCATACTCCGTAATGGTTTGGCCGGCAAGGTGCCTTCCCACGTGCATATTTTCAATCCGCCCATCAATGTTTAGTGCCTCACCTGGGATGGGCCTGTGCACCAACTGTTTGAGCACATGGTCCACCTGGTGCCACTCAACAATCGGGAAGCATAAAAGGGGTGTCACGAAGTCCAAAGGCGTGACTCCTTATATACCCACTCTGGTGTAGCCATAAGTATCTCGTGAGTATCATATGGAGTCCAATGAACTAATTGCATAAATACTCATCAAATTTCACAATTATATTGTATTAATCAAGATATTTAATCCAAAAATAATATACTTACATCATCATGCGACATTAAATTAAGCTGCATCCTCATCAGCTGTAATCGATTGCCTGTAACATCTAGCGAACATCTATATCTTTGCCACCTAAAGAGCAATACCACATTTATATTATTTCAATTTTTTATATTGCCTATCAAAATAAAGAGAGTTTTGTAATATAAATTTTTATCCGGAAAGGGAAATTTGACATACCTCATTGTCAATGAAAGTATACCATCAACTGAGCCTTGGTTGTGGCATTCTATACCAAATCCAAGATTGGAAAAGATAAAGACATCCACTAAAATCCACGGCATGCATCCTACAAGCCTGGCTAAGTCGCGGTAGAGGACGGATAGCATAGCAAAACCCAGTTGAGGCTCCCATACTCCTCAAATGCACCCTGGAAGAAGACATGTCAGGAAGCAGCACACCGCCAATAAGCAACAATATATATGCACGTGCTCGCTGCATGGTGTTTCTTTTCCTACGGGCCTAATGGGAAAACCTCTCTCCTAAGCCAGTCCATGGAAAATGTATTCTTATACACCCTCTGATAATCCTCCGATGGCACCTTCCCTAGAAGTTGATCGCAAAGCTCCCATATGTCCATACCCTAATGATGGAGCCCCTATGAACTCATGCAACCACTCACGGGTCCCCATCCACTCGTAGTCCTAACTGAAATGCGATATCCTGTAGAGTGATGGTGCACTCACCCCAGCAGGTGGAAAGTGCGTCTCCGTCTCCAACGCTCCACAAATGCCGATAGCAGTGCATTATCATACTCGTAATACGAATCTGCAAAGCATGTCAAAACCTGCTTGTATCAAGTATGGCTGAATACGCATCGAGTTGCATGGTTGAAGTTAGATGTGCCGCAGAACTTGACGAGGCTACATAGAGAACATAAAACAACCAAAATTAATTTACATTTGGGCAACTTAAACAAATTACTTTAAGATTTTTTATTAAACCAAATATTAATATAAAATTTTTATTGCTAATTATACAATAAATTATAAAGAGTAAACAATATAAATTTCTCTATCATAACCTTTCATGGTACAAAGCTAGAGTCTCTAACCTAATTGGAATAAAATCATAAACTTAAAAAAATATGGACACAATAAATAGATCTTTAATTAGTAAACTCTTCATAATATTATTTATTTAATTTTAAGATTTTTTATTAAACTAAATATTAATTTAAAATTTTTATTGCTAATTATACAATAAATTATAAAGAGTAAACAACATAAATTTCTCTATCATATCCTTTCATGGTACAAAGCTAGAGTCTCTAACCTAATTAGAATAAAATCATAAACTTAAAAAAAAATAGAGACAATAATAGAACTTTCTCTAGTAAACTCTTCACAACATTTTTATTAAACTAAAAATTAATATAAACTTTTATTGCTAATTATACTATTATTTATAAAAAATAGATAACAAAAATTTCTATCCTAAGTGTTCAATGTACAAAGCTAGAGTCCTAACCTAATTGCAATAGAATCATAACTTTACAAAAATCATAATCAACAAAAATTTGCAATAAAATCATAATCTAACCTAGTGTCTAAACCCAAATTTTTTAACTAGTTACTATATAATACATAAAGTTAAATTATTTAACGATAACAATGTGAAAAAATAAAATTAATTTCTTAACTTACATGTGCCTACAAATTTCCTACGATGTGTACACATTGATCTCTTCAATAGATGTTGTTATTTTCGCCATACTTAAACTCTTCACTGCTATTGAAAATATTTTTTACTCTTTCTCCAAACTTGTTTCCTTGACCTTTCTTTTTTCTACCTTTTCTCTTGACTTTTTTTTCTTTGTACTCACATAATACGTGAGACATGTGGTCCCCATTCACTTTTTATACTTGACGGACTATAATACGTGACACCCACTCACATATTCTATGCAATCAATGCACACATAATACATGTGGTATTGTCACGTATTCTATGCCTTTGCTCACTGTGACATTTCATGCAAAGAGCCTAGGAAATTGTTAGAGACCCTCAAATATGACAATGTGTCACGTATTCTATGATGGGATTTTCACATAATACGTGACTAGGTTTCACGTATTGTGTTTGGATTATGTGAGACTATTTTACGTATTGCTTTTGATACAAAATAAGTGTATATTGGTAATTAATCCTGTTATCCATGGAGTATGGTAGACAATCAATTTTCTTTTTTTTTCTAGTAAAAAACTCTTAATAATGTCAGGAGAATTTAGTGAACAAAATAAAGGTTTTTTTGTTTTTAATTAAAATTATAATAGAAAAACAAAACTTCATTATTTTTCTCAAGTTGCTTAGTTCTATTTCAATTTTAAGAATGAAGTATTCAAGTTTCATGCATCTGAACAATATTAAAGGAGTACATTATATTTACTATTTATTACTAACTCTCGGAACTATAAAATGGATTTTTCTCTTCATTATTTTGGGTTCTAGAACATACATTGTTTTTTAATTGCCCAAATTTTAATCTTGGAATAGTAGTAAGATGAAATTCTCCCCAAAAAATTAGAAGTCTTACTGTATATTTAATTTGAGGGCAAAAACCTCATGAATGAATTCTTTGCAATCCGTGAGAATTAAAATTCTCCCTCATTTTTATTCTTCAATCAAACATACCCTTAACATTATAAATAAAATTCATGGAAAAAACATACATCAAAGGGAGTTAATAATAAACCTCTTTTCTTATTCTAGATGCTGTTGTCGTACTGGGATCACTTTGTACTATTTTTGCTGAAATAAAAGTCATCTCTTTCTTTGTTAAAAAAAAAACGAGTTAAAGATATTGTAGATATTTTTTCTATTGTAAAGAATAGCAAGTGTATATATATATATATATATATATATATATATATATATATATATAGTTTCATTATGTAGAAGAGATTGAAAAATGAAAGAAAAGGATATGTAAAACAAGATATATTAGGTAGCTTTTGATTTGTGATAGGAGATCGAAATATAAATATTTAAGACACAAAGTTTTTTGGTGGTAGAGATATGGATAGAGGTCAAAAATACATAAAATTTCTATACCTCTAAAAAGTGGGAATGTGATATAAAGGTATAAATTTAATATTTTTTTCTTCCAATAATATCCCTATAAATATTTAATATTTTCCAATGTGTATTCAAATCCAAGGGTGATGCGGCCACTGGATTGTCGCGTTACCTTGACGTTTTGACGGGGTACATGTTTTTTATCATATATTTGTTGTATTATCAAGTGTTTCAAATAAAATATGAAGATAATTATCATGTCTTATACTTCATAACTAAATGCGATTTTTTATATCTCTATCTTTACTATCTCTATATTTATGTATTTTCTGTACTGTCTCTGCTATCAAACGCCTCCTTAAAGAATTGCAGGTTCAAGTTCCACTTAATTTCTTCCAAACCTCGCATTTGAATCCAACTAAACACAAAAAGAATGTGGGACCAGAGTGTTCCAATTCAGTCCTTGACTTTGTCCTTCTACATTTACCCCAGTTCCCCTCCATACACCAAACACTAATTAGGATAGACATGCAATCTGGCTACTTCAATATGAGATTTTGTGGTTGGGCGAGCCAACTTGGAGTAGGTGGATGGATATCTTTGAATACTATTGATTTGTCCAATCAAGTGAGCAGATAAGAATTTATATGTTGTGGTGGCCGTTTTGCAAATCCCAAATGTCAAAACCTAAAACCTTTCATAGTTGGGGCTAACATAGTGTGGAAATGCCCACGAGCATTTATATACTAGTAATGGTGAATAGGTTAACAGAATTATCCCCTCTAAACAGCAAGCATGCGTAATGCGTACTTCATTGTCACGAAATGGAAGTACTCCCTATCTAACACGGAAGCTTCGCCTTTAAGTTTGACTTTGGTAAAGTAGATAAAAGTTGAAAAATGAGCCTTCTCCTCAATTAGTCAAACATTGATTTGCCAAAGAAAAAAAGATTTCCGTTGCCGGGAATCGAACCCGGGTCTCCTGGGTGAAAGCCAGACATCCTAACCGCTGGACGACAACGGAAGATACTAACAAGGTTGACATATTTATTTTAAGTTCCAAATATACCCGCGTCACCTAACACAAAGGCCATAACACCTGCACTCTACACCATGTCAAAAAACACATGATGACTGAGATTGGATGCGACGTTTTGAAGTGAAGACACATATACTCCTGATTTATGTCTCATCATCCGTGAAAGCAGAAGCAGGACACTCGAGTCCTTTTTGTCCCTCAGGAATCGCTGTTTTCTTTACACAACTCTCTGTATATTAGGTGACATGGACAAATTTAAATCAGAAAAGAGAAGATATATAGTACAGTTAACACTTATATATAAAAGAAATCCTATGGAAAACTCCGTAATACACCAACTCGACAGAGCAAAAATATCACAATTCATACGGTAATTGTATTGCTCTGATTGACAAAGGATGGAGAGCTACACAGGGCCGAACTTGCCCTTCTTCTATCAGAATAGCCATCTAATAACCACTGGCTTGATTCCATATAGAAAGTAATAGAAGAAAATTGTAGTGGCACAATTTTTTGTCCCTTTGTTTTATGGTGCGAGATTATAGTTTTTTTAATATATATGCGTAGTATATGTAAATATAAGTGTCGATTTTAAATCATACGCACCAAGTGTATAATAATCATTACGATTTGAGCTGTCGTCACAGTGCATACTTTAGTTTAAACATTGACCAATAGGTAGGGAACAGCTAATAACGTTCGCAACTTGCAATTCATTTTCACATTACAAACTTGAGGAACAAAACCATTCAAACAGATGCACAGGCAACTTTCAGATTGCACCAAGTACATCATTGCTCTATCCTCAAACACGTAAAAATATGAGAATAGAACCAAGATATTCGGAGTTCCAGACAGACATAAGGATCCTATGAAGCTAAAAATCCAATCCACAACACAACTTACAAGGAAAAAAAAAAGGCTCAAGCAGACGCAAACTTTGCCCCAGAAAATCATATGGTAGGCAGCAGAGCATGAATAAAATCAACAATGTATATATATATATATATATTATAAAGAATCAAACAAGAAATTGACGCAATTCCCGCAGCACTCCAACGAATAATATTATGTAAATATAAATAGAAACTCCAAACTGCTAATCAATTTAACCTCCAGAGTGAGAAGCTGGAGTTGTTTCAAAACGTCCATCCTTGAACGCATGGATATATTGCTGGGGCAAAGAATGCTCCACCTGAAATAGAAGATGTGGTCAAAATGTGGAATTTAGATATCACCAGGCTTCCCTGGTTCACTAATAATTTCAGGCCAACATTGACGCATCCAATTAATAATTTTGGGAAGAGTAAGCCAGTGAGCCATTGTAATTTTACAATATTCTAAATGAAGTTAAGTACGGAGATGGATTCCATCCCCTGCGGTATGAGATATGGCATGAGGGGTACTTTCTAATGTTTAGATGACAAGCAACCAAACTTTGCAATTAGGAAGTTACAGGATACAATTATACAAGCCTCAGCTAAACAAAATTTGCAATATAAAACAGAAGTAACGACAAAACATACCCAATCACCATCGGGCTCAGCACCAGGAACCAATACATTGATCTCACTTGACTTTGCTGTAGATAAAGATGTCTCTAAAGAATCTTTGCTCAGATAAAGCTGGCAGCCACCAGTGTTGTCTACCGAAATTGTTGGAGCAGAACCCTATATCAGTGAAACCAAGAATAATTACAACCAAATCATATTTGATGTAAAATCATTATTTAGGATCAACAGTAATACCGTTAGTAACACTAAGAATATAAGTTAAAGATCAGTAAAGCTATCATAATATTGGAAAAAATAATATCATATTAACTTGACATGCTAACAACATTAGATGTTGTTATGGAGTAAAAAGGAAGAGGAAGAAGCCAAGGTACCTGACACTGCACCTCTACTGCATTACAGTTTACAATCTCACAAGCAGCAACAACATCCTACATTTTAACCACAGAAAAATGAACTCGCATCTCCCTCAATATGAGCTGCTTCTGTTATCTAATTTCATTAAATATCTATTTCTCACGTCTCACTAACCTTGAAGACAACTCCCATCTTTGTGCATTTGTCAATAGTTATATTGTTGACCTTTCCTGAAAATTGTTTACAAGGGATTGAATCATTTGTAGCCTTTTCACCAATCAATAAGTTGGAAAGCAAACTGGTAAAGAAAGAAGCTTGTAACTTAATTCTGACTACCTTGAATATGCAAAACAGAGTTTTTGCATCCATAAACATATACAGACTGTTTTGCATCACAATCTTCAATGACCAAGCCTTTATTCTCAACTTGATTCTCAACAACCCACCTTCAGTGGCAGAGAATAGTTAGGTTTGGGAGATGGAATAGCAACATTCTTAATGTCAACTTTTATACACATCTTAGTAACACACTTAAACTTACTTGCGGCCCATTTGAAGTTCTAATTTAGGAGGTCCTACTTTAGGAACTGCACGTGAACCTGCATGACTTTCTTTTTCACTGGTGGCAACAATTCCAGTTCTATCTGTTCGATTCTTTGTCTTCATGTCATCCGTAACCTTTCTCAAACCTGGTAGATAAATCTTATAACTTGTATATTCTAAACATTCCATCAAGAATAAAAGAGTAAGAATGAGCTACCTCCAGTGACATTTCCTGAACTGATCTGTTGAAAAACAGCAGACATCCCCTCTTTTGGCTTAGATGATGAAGCCTGAGATGATTCAGAACTAAGGAGAGAAGCAGGTGGAGGAGGAGGGGCAGCAGGTGCAATAGATGAAGGAGCTTTTGATGCAGCAATTATTTTTCCTGTTGGACTCCAAACAGGGCCTAAAGGATAAACGCTCTTGACATAATCCCTCAAACCAGGAAGATATAACTCTTTCAGGGCTTTGGCCCACTCAACATGATTTGGGTCTTTGTTTCTGTACTCTACAAGCACCTGATTATTACAAAAAAAGAAGGGAAGATAAATATCCTTCACACGTGAAATTGCAGAGAATATGAAATAGTAATTTGCAAAGGAATGTCTAGGAGGCAGGAGCCTAGTGCAAGATTGGTATACATGATTCTGTACCTAAAATATTACATTAGCAAAAGTAATTTACAAATCAAGCTTTTATTATCACAATTACTGAGTCTAAGCACATAAACATTAAACTTGTTGATCATCATTCATTTCCTTTCTCAGCCATAAGTTGATGTAACTCAAAACGTGGATAGACCCAGGCATTTTAGAGCCAAAATGAAACTTTCTCTGATGCGTGGATATATAGTACTAACTGCTATAAAACCTATCACTTGCAGGTGACTCCTTTGTCTTTTCCTCATTAACGTGAAAGGTAGCAGACCAGATGCTAAAGAAAGTTATTGAAAACAAATCAATAGGCATCTGGAATGTGTCAAGAATACCTTGTTGCAGTAAAACTCAGCCATTTGCCAACTATCTTCCACGTGCGCAATGGGCATACTCATACCTTGAAACAACAAAAGAAAATTAAGACAATTAAGAAACTGAAAGATCAAAATTTATCATAGAAAAAGAACTATTCATCACTTACCACAATCCTTCCCTGTATATGCAATCCATGCTAGAGCTGAGAGACTGTCACCAGCAGCCTTCAAGTGATTAAAAAAATCAGATCTCCTTCCTTCTGCCATTCCAGTCGCTTTCATGATCACTTCATTCAATGGTTTTAGAAATTCAGCCAAACCAGCAAGGTCAGGCTTCTGCAGTGACAATGTGACACATTAACACAGCATTCACAAAAACTGGGATGTACACTCCAAAAACTCATTGCATGAGCTATTACATGGGCTTTCTTTTTCTCTTGCTAACTAAATTCAATTTCTCTGAGGCATAAACAGTATTGTAGTTATTTTAAAGCAATCCCCCTATCCTACTGGACAATATTATGCATTTTTGCAGAATGCAGTAGCCCACTTGGGGAAATTTCAAGTCCTTCCCACTCCTCCATCAAGTCCTTCCTATCCCTCCCAAATTCAAACTCATAAACATACACTAAGTGTCAATACGAGGGCAAGCCTTGATACAACAGTGATATTGCTGCCTTGTGAGGATAAGACTATGTAGATCTACCCTCCCAGACCCAACCAGATTGGAACGCGCACTGGACCATCCTTTGTCCTAAACATCAATCCACCAACTGGAACCTTGATATTTGACTACATAATCTTTTAACGCTTCAAAACTGATTTACTTTACAATGCCCAAGCAAACAAATTTTAAAATAAATTCTTTCAACATTACTTTTGTTAAAATTAAATCTCTTTTTCAGGAAAAAATAAATACAACCTAACATCAACCGCATGTCCGCATCAAAGAGTAATGATATATCATCCCACAAATCCTTATACAAATCTTCCGCACTAAATGGAGTTAAAAAGTACATAAAATCCATGTCTTAGAATCTTAAAAAGTAATCAAAACTTACTTTTTTTGGTATGTAGAAAGATTTGTAGGAAAACATAATAGAAGAACCAAGGACATCATTTTCCCTGCATCAAATGCTATGCTAAATTCGTTTATTTTGAATTTTTTTTTCCATTAACTAACATGACCATATTCTTTTACTCCTCTTTCATTCGTCGTTGATTCTCAATTTGACTCCCAAAATTATGATACATCCAAAAAATATTCCATTAAACACGTGACCTCAGTCTTAGATTTAAATTCCACATGCAGCGAACCCACATAAACGATAATCCATAAGAACAATCATAGATTTAAATCCATAAACAAAAAATGCACCCAAAAAAAAAACAATCAAACGAAGCATGCCACTACATTCACTCCATTCCATTCCAGCTCCAAAGTATCTAGCACGGACTACAATCCAATTCATCATTCACAGAATGGCGCACGTTTAAATTCAAATCCGTCAAACTCCACACCAAACTCAACACGTTTCAACATCTAACATTAACAATTTTTGCTAATGGCACAGAAATTGAGAACCTGAGTGTGCTTCAGCTTAATCAAAAGCTCCTTCTGCACCGCGAAAGCTTCCTTCACAACGTTGGTGACCTCCAACACCTGTCCTCCGATTACCTCGGCGGCAGAGGAAAGCTTACTGACGTGCTGGTCAATCAGATCGCCGAATGCCACGACGGACGGATCGAGCGCCGCCGCGTCATCGGCGTCTCCGCCGGCCGGTGATGCGCCGCCAAGGAACCCGGCGGAGAGAGCCTCCAAACGCGACACCGCCGATTCCAACCTCTGTACAAGATTCTCTTCCATCGCTCTAACACACACACACTCTCTCTCTCTTCTCTCAGAAGAAATGAAATAGATCTGGAAACATGTGATGTGAGGCCGTTACCTTTTTTTTTTTTTCCTTTGTTTGGAGAAAAGGTGAATAGAGGAAGGAAGGGAAAGTAGTTTCCGTTTGGCGATTCGCGGTTCTAATCTTGCTTTGGGCGCGGGGTTGCAACCTGGATGTTGGAACGACACGTGTCGACTATTTGGCTCGCCACCTCAATCTAAGCTTTTTTTTGGGGTCATGATCTAAGCTCTGGTTGTGTTCTGGGCTCTGGCCCATTTATGGTTTGTGTTGGGTTAACGTGGAACTGGGTTCAAACCGGGATCCACACTATGTTCAAATGTTAGGGCCTCGTTCGTTGCTTTTTTTTCATTTTAAGTTCTCGTTTTCTGTGTTTCTAATTTTAGAATTTATGAAGAAAATATTTAAAACAATGAAAACAATAAAATTATTTTTTATTTTCATTTTATGTTTCTATTATTTTTTTTATAAAATTCAAAAAATATAAAATATAATGAATAATAAAAAAAATTGAAAAACACTTAATTTTGAGTTTTTTCCTTTTCATTGAACGGAAAAAGAAAGGGTGTTCACTTATTTTGTGTTTTAGACCAGATTTTTGGGAACAAATTAAAGAGGTAAAACAGAGCTTTAATCTCTAGATTCGTAAGCTTATGAGGAGATTGTGAGAAAATGATAAAATTGGAACTTCCTCCCTTGTGGCTTGAGCAAAGAACGAGCAATGCCAACCCTTAGAGATGATGATGGATAAATGAAAATCTTTCCTCTTTCCTCTGTGCGCTACGTCATTCTCAGTGTCAGAATGCCGTCTCAGTGCCTCTCTCTTTGGTGCTCTCATGGTGTTGCAGAATAAGGGCGCATTCTGAGTCACCCTCCTTGTGGGTGTCACTTTCTATGAGGTAGTTTGTGGGTCGTGTTATATTTACAGAAGGGTGATTATCGTATATGATTTACAAGTTATGTAGTTGTTGTTGTGTTTTTTGTTGTTGACTGAGAAGAAGGGATGTTGGGAGTCTAACTTCTCTTTTAGAAAAATGGGAGTTGCGTATGTTTTCTCCTCTAAGGCCCCGTCCTACATCCGCGGGACCACAAAAGGGAGTCCTGCCACTTGTTAGCTGTTGACGGAACAATGGCATGAACAAGAATGGATGTTGTGCTCAATGTACTGTTGATAGGACAAGAAAGGTGTCACTCATACATGAAGGCAAGATTGGACCTTTAGAAAGATGGGCTTGAAAGGGGGTTCTGGTTGGGCCACATTTTTAGAGGATGTTTCCTCATTTTGGGCTCTTTACAATAAGAGTGCTAGGGAAGTTTGGATCCTTACCAGATATAGGTTCTCTCTTTTCTCTTTGTTGACGGACGACATCTTCCTGGCGCTAACAAAAAGGTTCTTCAACATCTCTTGGCCTCAGGCAAATTCATGGATGGCAACAAAACTCCAAAGTCACATGTAGAGTTAGTCCTTAATATCAATCCTTCAGGATTACACTATAGTGGGTTCCATCCTATGTATTCACTTATTTGAAAAACTTATATTAGGATCTATTTTCTTTGCTACTACATCATGATTAATTTCCTTTAATCATGTTCCACATTAATTTATAAAAAAGGGTCTGGATATTTTGTATGTCATATTTTATGAAAAAGTTTGAAATTATGTACTTTTGAGCGTACATTTTTGTAAGACTTTAAAGAATAAGCTAGCGCATGCTACTGACTACATTATGAAATCATTGACAATGTTGTTGCTCAGGATAATGCTTGAGTTTTCTTAGCATGGGATATTATTGTACATTGTGGATGGTATTTTTTAGGAGATAAGCTTGATCATATAATGTAAGTATTGGGTTGGAGTAATGGCCCAACAATGACCAATTCGTAAAAAGTTTGTTAAATTGTATTACGAGTTGGCAAAGTTTTGTCTATTTCTTGAAGATGAGATTTCTCTGTATATATTGTCCAATAATATATATATATATATATACACACACACGTGAGCGTGTTTCTACTTGTGTGAACAGCGTATTTTTGCTTGTATCACAGTCCGGATTCCATCACACACACACACACACTCTTTCTTGCTGTTTCGTTCGGTGATCTGGCATATGTCTTTCATATAACGTCATATTATCATCTAACAAACTAGCAACAGACAAAAAGGATGTAAAGAACTTAAGGAAAGATTGATACCTAGACTGCCACAACTCATGTGCATAATAATTACTACAAAACCAGAAGGCAATTCTTTCTCTTGCAAGAGCAACTTGCTCTTATGAAGCATGCTTGCAGTAGCAGTAAAGTCATGAGAGTTAAAGAATACCTAGAACCGTACGTGGTAATTGCAATTCAACAACAAACGTGTGGCAGTGCTGTTATTGCTGGAAAATTTAAATTCTTGTCAACAACTAAGAGATTGTTTTAGGGACTTTGTATTTGATCAAAAGCATGCTTTACCAAGGAGTTAACTCCTTTCACATACTATGTGAGAAGCCAAACACTATTACTGCTGGTTCTGTGCCGTGTGTGAATCTACCTGGTAATATTAAAATTTCAAGTGTGAGCAATAAGATTAAGGACTCACATTGGATAGGAGTGGATAGACTAATTGAACCATACAAGTGAGAAAGCGTAGCTATAATAAATTCATTATTTTAAAATTTTGGGACAAGAGATATAGTTGATTGTGGATTTTTTCTTTGCCCGTTGATAATTATTTCTCTGGCTTTTGGACTCGGTTTGACCGCTGTAATCTGCGGTACTGGCATCAGAGCCGAATTCATTAACTAAATGAAAATTATATAAATGGAAAGACGCAAAAATTCATTGCATTAAGATTTTCATTCAGAAAATTAAGTCAAACTCACTCTTGTGAATTCTATCTGCCGCAAGAGATGCTGGACAGTGATGGTCAGAAAACCAAAAAAAGGTGTGTAGCTTGACAGCGAGAATAGGCTCGTTTAATGTTAGCACGCATGAAACAAACCTTTTCCACGTATACTTCTTTAAGGGTCACTTCTCACATGGAAAAGGCATATGCGATATTAGTATTTTCCATTTGTTTTTGGATACTACTAACTGTCCCAACTCCCAAGCCAAATAGAAGTGGTGAAAACATACGCAATACGTTGACATGCAGACAGAAATTGATATATTATGAGAGACATATTTACAAGCCTCATCTTTTCCATGTTCACAAAATAACGTAATACATCAAAAACGGTGCAAGGACTGAAGGAAGTAGCTACACTGGTATAGGGATATGCACAATGACTCCTGAATTGCTCATGACGTATTAAAAATCACAAGAACAAATAATTTTGGTCTCCTTAGTTGCATGACCAACATTACAATCAATCATTTCCATCTTGATTTTTCTACGGCTTCTGCATACTTTGATGGGTAAGGAACTCTACCTGAAACATCTGCATAAGGAGGCGCATGATCTTTCTCTTTAAGTGTACGAAGCTCCTGTTCAACAATGAACAAAAGTTGTTAGTTATTTAAGAAAATTGAAGAGGCATTTAATTAGCTACAAAAATGATAAGTTATTTGTGTAACCCTGCTTTGACAAGAAAGTGTGGCTGGAGCATTGGGGCTTACAGAACGAAAGGGGAAATCATCTGCCTCAAGCATATGAACAATTTGACCCATCTTTGGCCGCTTAACAACATCCAAATCTATGCAGCGCAGACAAACTAGTAAAGCTCGCTTCAGAGACCTTGGAGAGGGCTGAACTTCAATCAAAGGATCGACTAGTTCATCACCACGACGACTCGCTACCATTGCCTTGAACCAATCAACCAAATTCATCTGAAATAAATCAAACAAGAACAGCTAAGACGCTGTTGTGTTCAAGGAATGAACTAATGAAAACCAGAAGAAAACCAGGAATCACCTCTCCAGGTGGTCTAGAATAATCAATGGGGCATCTTCCTGTAATTATCTCCATGAGCAGAACTCCAAAGCTATACACATCACTGCGCTCATTAAGCATACCCGTGCTTGCATATTCAGGTGAAACATATCTGCAGAAAATTTGTGGTAAGAGAAATAATAGAGACAATTGTCAGCCACCACTGTATACAATCCATGAGAAAGAATTATTTACCCAAATGTTCCCATTACACGCGTAGTCACATGGGTTTTCTCAGATCCTAAGAGCTTGGCAAGTCCAAAATCTGAGACTTTGGCATTCCAACTTTTGTCCAAAAGAATGTTACTGGATTTTATATCTCGGTGCACAACTTTGGGTTCTAAGCCTTCGTGCAAATAAGCTAGTCTGTTTCACAATGCAGAAACATTAGTTGTCACTTAAGACAAAATGAATAATCGTGGAACATGATAACATTAATGGGAGAAATACTTAAAGAACATGAACATCTCACTTGACAAGTACTATGAAAGAACACACAAACCCTTTGCAGTCCAAAAAAATAAACAATAAATAAACATCTTGCGAGAGGAAGCTCAATAAACAATAAACACTGTAACACACCCTTTTGCAGTCCCAATGGCAATCTTCATTCAAATATCCCATGTCAAGGGGCTTACTGGTCCTACATCACCATGCAGCCACTGCTCCAAATTTCCGTTGTTAACATATTCATAAACAAGCATCCTGAATGATCAGCAAAGATGCAATCAAAGGAATTTAAATTTAGATGAAACTTTATCATATGAAAGACATTGAATCAAAAGAAACGCAGTCATGTAAACAGAATACACAGTACCTTTTAGGGCCTTCTGCACAATATCCTACTAAGCCAACCAAATTCTTATGCCTTACTTTTCCAATGGCTTCAACCTCCACCTTAAACTCTTTCTCGGCTTGACCCCTAGTCACAAGGCAATAATGCACATGAATTTTCAATAAACTCTTTCAATAGTTGTTGCGTTGCATTAATTCAGGTAACTTGATTTGGCTAAAGACAAGTTTAACTTCAAAGCATCAATTGCAAGAAATTGCTCCATGTACTACACTCCTGAAGTCCTAATATTCTGCTTCGTTTATTTGGACTTTGGAGTAACATGAAGTTAGAAGTTACCACAATATAGTAATGCCAAGTTATTACAAGTTACAAATCCCAAAACACATATAAAACGCGTTGGTTTATGTGTCTTAAATCAAGACACAGTAAATTTTTTTATCCTGTACTAATTTTAAACTAAAGTTTTCTCGGGATTAAGATAGTGTTCTCATGAAAAAGACAAAGTTAGTCCAGCAATTATGGATAAAACGTATTAAATAAACGGCTAAACGCAAAAGTAAAGAGAAAAGTAACATTACCAGGCCAAAAAGACTAAACAATTAATTTTTATATAGTGCAGCTATTAATTAGTCGTACAATACTATATCATTAAAAACATTTTATTCTGACAATAATAAATTAAAAAAACTATAAGTGTAAAATATAATCAATTAATAATATAATATTTTTATAAAGTGTAATAATCAAATTCGAATAAATACAAAAATAATTATAAAACATAATGGAAGAAAAACAAAGTTACACTAGTTAAGGGTACACTTTGAAGCTAAAATTGCATCATGCTTTTTATTTAGTTCCTGAAATTAAGAAAATATCAATTTAGTTCCAAAATTGTTAAAGGTGATCCAAATGAATCCTTGTTGCTAGTGTTTGTGAAGACTAATTTAAATCACTAAAAGGTCTAATTTAAAATCAATCTTCACATTGAATAAGTTGATACTTTCTTTATTTCATAAATTAAGACACGTACAAGGAGCAAAATGAAACTTTCCTCTACTAAAGTTCAACACAAACGCAATGTGCATTCCCCGTTTGATCCATTTCCATTACTGCCGATGTGTTTTTACAGATTTAATTTCAAAAGCCACATTCCGTTTCACAGACAGATGGTTCCTTCAAAAATTCTTTTCCATGCACATTTCTCTATAAATAAATGAATACAAAGGGTCGAGTAAAATATTGTTCCAGAAATTAAATCACATACAGAGGCTTCAAAGTTCAAACAAATTGAAACAAGCAAAAAAAAACAAATCCAGAAACAGAAACAAACACAAAAGACCATACCTCAAAGCAGTCAAATTCAGACATAAAACTATGAAAATATAAACATAGAAAAGAAAAAAAAAAACTGAATGAGATGGAACACAGTGACATACTTGTTGTTAAGAAGATTCTTGACGGCTACCACAGAACCATCTTGAAGAACTCCCCGGTAGACAATTCCATAGCCTCCTTCTCCAATCACATTCTCTTCCGCGAAGCCACGTGTCGCCACCTCCACTTCCCTCAGGCTATACCATCTTCCCCACCCAATGTTCGGATCCTCCGCCGACACCTCACTCCCTTCTCCCTCACTCTTCCTTTTGATCCCCAATTCCTTCATCTTCTTCTTTGGTTCATCATCATCGACAACACCAACGTCTTCCACAATCTCAACCATCGTCGTTGTCTGTTCATCAGTTTCGCCGCTTCTTCGTTCGAGATCCGTTGCTTTCATCACCACGTTGATCTCCTTTGACACCAGAGGGATTGTTCCCGAGCTATGCTTCGTCGTGAGAATCCTCATCTGCTTCTTCTTCGATGTTATTCTGCTACGGCGAAAGCAAAGGAAGACGATGAGCAAGATCGTAACAACGATTGCGAGGAAGATAACGGATACCAAAACGATGAGCTTCAGGCCAAGAAACGGTGTCGAGGTGTTCAACTCCGGGAGAGGGTCGCCGGAGGAGTTGCCGGAGACCGCCATTGCTGTGTCTGTGTGTGAAGTGTGAAAGAAAGTGCCCGTGGCGAATGAATTTATTCTCTCGGGAAAATGTGTGGAATTTTCTGCGTTTGGTAGCTGAGAAAGCTGAAATGTTTTTGAAGCATTGAAAAAAGAGAGAGAGAGAGAGAGCGTGTTGAGAAAGGGTGGAGAGTGGAGTTTCAACGGATACAAGATGTGAAAACCAACACAAACAGACAACGAAAGGTGAAAAACAACAAACGAGGAGAGAAGAAAGTGAAGTGAAGAGAGGGTTTTTCGGTTGATGTTTTGTTTTGTTTTGCTTTTCTGGGTTTGGAATGGGGCCGTAATTACCGGAATGCCACTCTCGTTCACTCGCTAGGTACTGTAGTGTGTTGTGTGTTGTGTGTTGTGTGCGCTTCCTTTCCTGCAAGTGACGCTAACGCAGGGGAAGGGCGGAAATATCGTGAGAGGGACACTGTGTGACGGTGGGGACTTGTAGGGTAATTGGGAGGTACCCATTATTATATCAATCTATGTAATGGTTACACATCTAATCTAATTGTTATTCTTATTTTAAAGCCCATTGACTTTTAAAACTAAACCAAAATAAAAATGAGACCAATGTGATTGAACTCGACTGCATGTGATTTTCTTCATAAACTCAACCTGTTTTCGAAAAAAATAAAATTAAATAAACAAACTTAACCTATTTTCGTTTTTCTTTTAAAATTTAATTTAGGTGCAGCAAATATTTATATAGGGATCTAACCATATATTAACATATTAATTAATAAAAATATCTAGTTTAATTATTTATTATTTTAAAAGTCTTATAATTAAAAGCTTATGACCAGATCACACTACAAAACTCTTTTATATCCACACCAAGATCAAAATTAATCTCATTCTTTTGATTGGATCAACAGTTACCATTGAATTACATAAATAACTGTTAATGAAGCCTAATGTAAATGAGTTTAATGTTTCCCTTTTCGTTATTTTGGCACTTACTTACATAATTTTTTTTGGGTGCTAACTCACATTGGTATTTGATTCATGTTTTGGTTTCATGTAATTAACTTTAGTATTGTGGTATAAAATTAAGGGTTTTACTGATCAATGTCCTTAGGACAATGGTTAGTGTCACTAAAAAAGTTAAGTTTCAAAACTTTGTCAAAAACGTAATGCTTTGAAAATATAAAATATCATTTTTTCAATATAACAATTTCCTTTTTTTTACTCCATAAAATTAATTCTAATTAACTATAATTGCCGTTCAATTATATATATTTGGTCTTAAAATATATTAAAGGATATATATATATAAACATAAGGATTTAATAATTTCTATACACTTTCAGCATATAAGTTTTTTTAATAGTTATATAATTATGTATTATTATAATAGTTATATTAGTTAACTCTCAATACTTGAAAAATTATACAAATAGATAAATTTATTTGAAAAATATTGTAAAACACTTTTACACCATTAATATGTCAAAATAAATTTTCAAATGTGAATAAAAAAGTTATACTGTTTTATGTACAATGATAGTTCTATAGATAGTTGAAAGCTATATTTTTTTTTTTTTCTTATATAATATTGATTGATGTATAGCTACAATTCCACCAAACGATTGTCTTTTAAGCCTATCTTTATTTTGTTTTATTCTCTGAAAAGGAAAAAATGTCCTTATAGGCGTCCTAATTGATATATTTTAAAAGGTTATATCATATATATGATAGCGGATTTTCTGCATCTGTGACTATTAATATGAATTTAAAAACGAATGAGACTACAAGTAAGACAAAGCTATAGGGTTGAACCTGGTATGCAAGTGTTGAACCGATTACTACGTCTTCATATATTTTTATTCCATGATTTTGATATTTTGGACTTTTAATTTGAGCCAATAATCTACTTTCTTTGAACATAATCTTCCATTAACATAGAATCGAACTTGGATGTATTTATATGTCAGATTGACTGGATTGTGATTCCACGTGAACGTGATTATCAATCGTAAGGTAACTCGCCACCAAACAATTTGTTAAAGAATGAAATATTTTCTTGCCTGCTGACAATTAATTTCACCAACTGACCTATATATATATATATATATATATATATATAGCTAGCTCCCCACTATGGAAATAAATATTACTTTTAATGGCTTAAGAACGCGACTGAATACGTTTTGGATTTGGTCCGTTTATTAACTAATGAAACATAGGATAAATATGGAAAATACGGCACTTGGTTCAGTTACTAAAACTTAAATAACACAATGACGAAGGTTAACATAGTAAATACGGGTTGTGGCATTTTTCACGGGCTTTTCAATGGGATAAATGCAATTGTTTAGATTTTAAAAAGAGAAATAATTATTTATTTTTACCAGAATAACAATCATAATAGATAGATGGATAATTTGATCCTACGCCTATCTTGAAGCTTCACATACTCCTCATTTATTTACAACAAAATTACCAAATTATCCCTATTTTAAATTTCAATCCCTCTATGAACTATTCACCCCATCTCCTCTATCAATGTCTCTTAGCTACTATCAACCACCGTTGCCTTCATTGCCGCCTTTGCCGTCCCCACTAATGCGACTACCACCACTGAATCCATCTTCCCTTTTATCCACATTTTGTTTTATATGAATAAAAATAAAAAATTAGTCATCAGCATATTCATCATTGAAGTATAATGTAAATTTGATTCAAGACAAAGTCGTAGTGCAATGAATATAAAGAAAAATAACAAAACGATGATAGATAATAATCATAAGGTTTTAGAAGATATAATGCATGTTCATTGTATCAATGTCCAAACCCCTTAGCTTGGCAAATGATTCCACTCTGCCTTTGAGGGTGTGAAGCTCTCTCAACCTGTATTATAAGGAAGGAAAAATAATAAGGGTTGGTTTTTTGAGGTGGAGGATGAGCTGAGAATGATTTTTCTGAATGACGGTGAGAAGGCAAGGGCTGGTGGTATAGTGGATGCAGAAGGTGGTAAAAGAATAATTTTGTCTTTTAAACATTATTAATTTTAACTTTAAAAAATATTTTCAAGTTTAAAATTTCATATAAATATTATAACTTTAAATTTAAATTATTTAAATGAGATCTAACAGTAGGTGACCATATAATGATTCAAGATAAGGGTATTATCAGCCACTTACATAGATCATATAATTATATGTTTGCACCGAAGATAAGTAGCTCTGTAGATTGAGCAATAACTGAGTGGGGGCTTCAAGCAATTTCAACATATTAAAGGACAGCTCAAATTTCGTGAAGTATTAGGCTGCTGCGAGCTGCCACCTTATTGAATGTTTTCAGACAAATTGCATTCCCCCCACTTGGTCGTATTTTCAAAACTATTCAAAATGACAGAAGCTGTCTGTGAATATATAAAACCACCGTATAAATTCGCCTATTGAGATAGAACAGAGAACAATATCCCTCGTCTAATACAAGGTGGATCATTGTTTTTGAAATTCAAAGAATGCAACATGAGATAAGGTTCTCATAAAAGAGGGTAATAGATAACAAATTAATTCTGGCCAGCTTGATATCACATATCGGCTAAATATATTGGCAAATTAATTAGCTTTTACAATAACCAAAGTAATTTTATCAATTAATTATTTTTTTAGAGTTTAGTTTAACAAATTTTGGTGTCAATGATCTAATATATAGTAATTAGAGTTTATCCTAGCTGCTCCATATGTCCTTGATGCTCAGTTAGTCCCTTATATATATATATATATATATATATATATATATGTGTGTGTGTGTGTGTTGAATTAGACTCAATTCTCCTAGAGGTGAGCCAATCCCCATGATTTTTCAATGAACAATTTATTCAAAACGATTATTATTATAAAATGAAGATTGTTATTAATATTTGAGTACTCTAATATATAGTACTATACTATACATTTAATTAACTTGATGACTTTTTAATTTATTTCACAATTGAATTTTAAAGGTAGTAAAATCTGAGTTCATTACCTCATACTAACTATTCAAACCATTCATCATCACTGGTCCGGTATGTCCTAGTGGCATTTGATGACCCTCTTTAATACATCATCATTGTATTTATCGCAAATCAACTTTTGTATTACACCACTTTTTCATTATTTTTTTAAAATATATTTTAGTAGAAACCACGCATTAAATGACATTTCATTTGCGCCTAATATGGTTTCTTTCAATCTTACTTTTGCCTTAAGCACTGCCCTAGCGTTGGCAACAAGACCGTACCACATGCTTAAAAGCAGATTTTAAAGTTACATGAAGTATTGTGCAGCACTCAATAAATAAATGTGACTACTGAATAACTGTTGATGTAATATCAACCGTTAAAGATCAATTCCACTTAATTTTCTATTAACGGTGCGTGATTATTACCTATGTTTCTCACGCACTAATTAACCGTGATTATTACTTGTGATTCACTCTTCAGAATGCATCAGTTAGATCCAACAAAAACTTGTGTAAACGCTGACCTTATATCATGAAAAATTAAAAAGTGAACTATTATGTTGATATCGCTAAATCAACGACAAGTTAAAGCCTTTTAGACAATATGATTATGTGAATATGCTTTAATTTTTTTAGGACTTGTAACTTGAGTGTGTCTCTTATTCTTATGTCACAACCCTGTCACTGTCGCAAGTCGCATGTGTCCGCACTCCATTAATGGATAAGCATTCTTGAACTCAGTGAACAATCGACGCTTAATCACATGGTGATGGTGGTGCGTGCATGGTGCTAACGATTTGTTTGTTTTTAGATTAAATATAAATACTACACAAGCAACCAGCAAATTATTTTAAGGAGCGTCTACTTGATAATTAACTCTATCAAAATAAAGTTATTTAGCGTTTAATTAGGTTTTATTTTAAATGTTTTGAATAAGCAAAATATTACTTTGTCTTGTCTTTCTTAGAATTAGAAGTCATAATATCTACATTCAAATGAGTTGTTTGGAGAATTGTAACATTGATATTTATAGATTTGGAGCAGAAAAATATTTCAATTAGAAATGAAGAAAGAAGAAGTAATTAAACTATATATGAAGACAAAAAATTAAAGAGGAGAATTTTTCAAAAATTGGGTTGCCATCTGAACGACGATCACTCTCTTTAATCGTTAAGAGGCCATCAATATCCCGATCAATGTAATTGACTGTTTGACTTTAATGGATGAAATCGTCATATGTATAGGCTTATAATTAAGAGAGCCCTCATTGAATTGATAGGATTTATGTTCATCTTAGCCTATCCACTATGCAAACCCAGTTATAAAATATACTATTCAAAAAGCAAAAAATATTATAAGCTAAAGAGATGCAACAAATAGTTGATACCCTGAAACAAGTTTATATGTTTGACAACTTCCACTTTCAAGTTTCAGCCAACACCTCCGTGAACTGATATTATTTTTGCTCTTCGCTTTCCCATGGCGTTACTCACAGATGTGGTTGTGATATAACAGACACTACTCATGATGATTTGGTTATATCTCAAAAATACATGTTGATAAATTAAATATGTGCAAAACATGACTTACTTGACTTTTGGCCAATAGACTAATTACCATAGACAAACACTTTCAAAATAAGATCGCATTTCTTTCAAATAATAGAAAGTCCAAAATCATTAGATGATATATTGAGTTTGTGCCACCCCACTTCACTAATAATACATTAAACATGCTCGAAGATACGTTCGTGTCATACCTCAAGTCACATTATTTTTTTTAATGCTATATATCCAATTGTAATTGCAGATAGGATACAAAACACCCATCAATCCTAATCACTTACCATATAGATCGACTTATGAAAAACCAATAAATGCTCTATCAAATTTTGGACTCCCACTTACCAACCTGTGCATAAACTTCTACTCTATATTTGAACCCACATTTTTTCTTTCGTTGAAATTCTTGCCAAATATTTTCTTGGCAATATATTATTCAGGACCAAAATTGAGAAGTTGTATAATAATAATAATTATTATTATTATTATTATTATTTATTCATATTACTATAATTATTAATTAATTGAACAACAGGGGTGGAGTGCAATTTTTTAACAATAATAGGGTGAAGTGCAATTTAGCCAAATCTCAAAGGTGGTTTGACCTATTTACTCATTTATTTGTTAACCGCTCAATAAATGATCATTTCATAAAAGGAAATAATCATTAAAAAAATTGTTGCATAACTATACGTATAAACTAAAGTTCAACAAATAAGTTTTCAACAAAAACAAAAGACCATTAAAAATTTATGGATTAAAGTACAAGTAAATAGGTGATAGCGTGTAATGGAGTACAAATGGTTGAACAATTGCGAGTCATGACTGAACGATTGCTAGCAATGGCTTAATAGTTGTAAGTAGTGGTTGAATGACTTCGAGCAAAGCAATAAGCCAATGACTTAACAAAAAGAAGCCAAAATTGCAAGGCAACAAGATAATGGTTGGGCAATGGTTAACTTTTAAGACCATCAGATGGAGTTTTTCAATTGTTGGTGTTATGGGATTTTGAGACAATAAGAACCTTTATGTTTACAATTTTCATTTTATGATGTCATTTCTTGTGTTTCCTATTTTTAGAATTTTTTAAAGAAAATAATAAAAATATAAAATTAAAATAAAAATAAAATATTATTATATTTACAATTTTTAATATTTTTATCAGAAAACCATAAAAACTGAAAACATAGAAAATGAAAATAATAATCAAAATGATCGTAAAACTCAAAGAAGAAAAATGGATCTACCTGGTTTTGTCACCTAAGAACCGAATGCCAAGAAAATTCAACAATCGTATGAACCGGCCAAAAATTCAGAATTGCCTGAAACGATGGGGGTTAAGTCCAAAATATTTTGAGAAAACAAAAAAAAAGTTTCCTTCTTTCAAGTATAGTGTCATCACCGATTAGAGCGTTCACCGTCACAATTAGAAGAAAAATAGTCTTTCATGATGGCAATGACATTGATTCCAAAGCTTGCACCTACCATCCATGTGGTTGTGCTAGATGGGAGAAATGACTCTGTTTGTTAGAGTAGAAATGTAGAACAAATATGCCAAAGCTTTTGTTTTGAGATTTGGCCTCATCCTTGCAAACAACAACAACATTCAAAGGGTAATCTTTGAATCCGATAACAAGGATATTGTGCAAGCTTGCATTGAAGGCTCCGCCCTTGCCAATTCTTCCATTATCATTGTGGACATCTCCATTATGAAAGAAAGCTTCTCTCAATGCTCCTTTCGTTGGATTCCAAGAGAAAGCAATGAGCTTGCTCACCACGTGGCAAGGATGGAGAGACAAGGAAATCTTGGAAGAGATAAGGATATCAATATTTTAGATCATGATAGGCCTAGCGCTTAGCCTTTGTATTTTGGGCTTATTTATTCTATCCAACTTGGGCTGACGGAGGTTGTCGCGTACTTTCTCAAATTAGAAATTAATTTATGCTAAGTTGCACCAAGAAAATATAGTAAAAGGGCACAACCTATGTTGTTTCTCAAGGAGGCTTTATCACATAGTTGAGAAAATTTGGGGGTTTGAGAATTTAAGCAAAGTAATTAATTTAAATGATAATAGCAATAATGAAGAGGGCATTGGTGCAAGGTATTCTTAGAATTATAATTAATTATTATTGATCAAATATTGAATATATTAATGGCTATTAGTAATTAATTACTGGCAATTACTAGTGATCAATCAATCCCTAGAATTTGACCAATACAAATAACCAATAAACGATATCTCAATTTATTTAGAAATTACAATGATTTAAGGTACTAATTGCTATAGCCAAAAAAATTCCAATATTCTCCTTCAAGCATAAACCAATGGATTCAATCAATTTATGCTCAAAGGGTTTCCCTAAACGATGATTGTTAATTTAGTTATTCAAATAAAAATTATAGCAATCACTACAATAATTATCAGAATAGAAACTGAAGAATATTGAGAAAACTAATGTATTCAATACAAACAAAGGGTCTCAAATGTCATCCCATATCACGAAGAAATCTCTACACTAGTAAGAAGATTTACTCTTCCATTTCTAGAGGATTACAATAATAAATCTCAAAGTGTACTTGAAAATAATAACAATAATCCTTGCTACAATTCACAAGGACAAAACAAGTTCATTTATGGAATCCCTTAGAAAGAAGAGAGGATAAGAGAAGAAGCTGATGTAAGGATGAGAGCAACTTAATAGAACCAAACTATGGTAAAAGCCTATTCATCATTCAATCCCAATACTACTCTTTAAATTAAAAAGTTGCACTAAAAATATAGCCCAAATGTTGTCCCTATCACATAGAGAAAATTTGTTTTGAGAAGAAGCAATAGATAAGTAGAAAAAGCACAGTGCAAGTATATAATTGTAATTAATTATTATTGAAAATATTTATGTGGCTATTAAATTTTAACCTATACAATCCTAGAATTTGTACATAACCAGGATACTAATTTATAGTTATGATTTAAGGTAGCATGGGAGGTTAACCTACTCTTCAAATATAAACTAATGGATTCATCAATTTATGCTCAAGGCCTAAGACGATTAAATCAAAAAAATTATAAGACCACATATTAGGAAGAAGAACATTGTTGTCAAATAAACAAAGGGTTGTTGTTCTCTATATGGACGGGATTTACTGTTCTAATTACAATAATGAATCTAGTGTGAAAATAATAGCAATAATCCTTACCAATTGGTCAAAGCTTTATTATTCTCAGAAAGAGTAGAGGAGTGATGAAAGAGAATTACAACCTAAAGTGTCAAGGCTATGGTAAAAATTTCACAATCCCTTTACTACATAAATAGCAAAGTCAGGCCTAAAATGATAAGTGATTTGATATCCATGTTGCATGACATAGCCAACACAACATCAAAGGAATTATTAGCAAGGAAAAAGCCATCATTAATTTTTCTTTGTGTGACAACTTAAAGCAATAGAACACATGGGCATAGCACATATTGACCAAGCGATTAATCTTCATCTTGCAAGCCTCAAACTTCCATATGGAAGCATCATTCTCATTGGGTTTCTCCACAGCCAATTCAAGATGAGGCTATGAAAGAAATTACCAAGGCTATGGATCTAAAGTTATTGCAAGATTACAATCACAATGTGGAGCATTAGGCACATAAAGGCTATCAAGGCCATACCTCATTTCAGTGTGATTAGTCAATAAAACATCATGAACTCCACATGACCATCTTTATCTCTGAGCAGCAAACTTCCAAATGGAAGCATGGCATACTAGATGTTCCATAATTCTCACCTTGAAGCCTCATGACTTGCAAAATCTCATCAGGGTAACCAAGCCACCACATGATCTACATTAATTCAAAAGAAAAGAATTGATCTACCATTATTTACTCGCCACACAATATTATTCTGAAAATATTTTCACACTGCTAATCCCCTGCCATGCATTTGACATTTGGTTATTTCTTTTGACCATTGTTATATTGCCCTTGTTACACTTATACTTACTTTTCAGCACTTGGGCCCACAGGGAATTTGCATAGTGCGTAATTCCGAGGCTAGCTTCAAGAGGAAAAAATCACTAATATACCTGGACCTTCTGAACCCTTAGCCCACCCTTAGCCTTAAGCTTACAGATAGTGTCCTAATTTACCAAATGGTTACTTCTCCAAGTATTTGTAGATCCCCAAATAAAGTTTCTGATAATTTATCTATCCTTTCACAAACAACAATAGGAATTTTCATGGTTTGCATGATATAACTTGGAATAGAAGCTAAAGCAGACTGAGCAAGAGTAACTTAGTCTATAAGAGAAAGAAAATGAACCTTCTAACTACTTAAATGCTTCATCATCCTATTAATAATAAGTTGGAAATTGTTGGCTTTACATCTCTCATGAATAAGTGGAAACCCTAAGTATCTTCCTAGATTGGTGGTTAAATTGACACCAAATACTGGATTTGTTTAGATTTACTTTCTGGAAACTAAACAGAGACTATCCAGAATCCTTCTAATAACCGCAACTTGATCCATAAAAGCTTTAGCTAACAGGACCAAATCATCAGGAAAAAGATGGGATAGTCTAGGACCATCATTAGCAAGGCGATGGGTTTCTAGTGGTTTTGATTCATAGCCTTAACAATCAACTAAGCTAGTCTTTCAGGATAGAGGATGAATAAGTAGGTAGATAAATGATTTCCCTATTGAATGCCACGTGAAGAAGCAAAGTCATCAAATGGGCTCCCATTCCACAATAGACTCATAGAAGCCGAGGAGACACAATGCTTTATCATACGACTAAGCCTATCTAGAATGCCAATATCATCCAGCGTGGTAGAGATAAAATCCCAATTCAGACGGTCACAAGCCTTTTCAAGATCAATCTTTATAGCCATATACCCAACCTTACTGGACTTATATCTCATAGAACAAACTATCTCTTGGGCAAAAAGAATATTATCACCTGTTGACGACCAAGAACAAAACTGCTTGGGCTGGGCTAATAAGCTTGTCCATCATTGCTCTAAGACGCATTGCAATAATCTTAGTGACCGTCTTGTACATGACATTACAAAGGCTAATGGGCTTGAACTGGCTGAAATCTTCCGGGTGCTCCACCTTTAGAATAAGAGAGAAGATAAAAGTTATGTTTGCTTTATTAATTAAAGTTGGGTCATTGAAGAAGATCTACCCAATTGTAGAAAGAATATTTAGTCTTCCCCACTGGCCTTGGAAGAACATTGCAGGCAAAGATACTAGGACCTGGCGCCTTCCACCTTCCCATAGAGAAGATGGTAAGTTTGATTTCAGTCTCAGAAACCTCATCTGTTAAAGATTTTAGCTCCTTATCCATTGTAGCTTTGATTTCAGCTCCTTTCTTCCTAAAAATATACATCACCAAAGACCTCCTTATTCTAATTTTGAGCTTTCTCTGCAAAACACGTGACATTTTCTAACGTTTGGAAAACCGAATTCAATCATATCATGCAATTGAATTGAATTCTATGCTTTGAAGGCAACTTAAATGAAATAATTGAATTCCTATGGAATTGAAATATAACAAAATTAAGGAATTGAAATTAGATCCAAATAGGTGTGATTTAGTGTGGAATTGAATTCCAACAAATGAAAATAGCAAAATAATCTTACTTGAATATAATGTTTTGTTCCTAATCTATTAATGAAGGATAAAATAGTAAAAATAATTAAATTAATTTATTTTTAGACTCATTACAAATTAAGGAATTGAATTCAATTTCTAATAAAATTTAATTCCTAAGAGAATTCAATTCAATTTTATCTTATTAAGATTTCCAACGTCATGTAAAAAATTCCCCTTTTTCCTCCAAGCGCCCTGCATTAGCTTATCAAAACCTTCGTGAAGAGGCGAAACCAGGGGGCAAGGAAGCGGAAAGGTTTCCTTCCAGACTCAGTAGTGCCAATGATGCCCATATGTACCAATAGTGGAACGTGATCGGATTTCAGCCTAGAAAGAAAGGTGTTTAACAATTGAGATACCCAATTAAGCATTATTTGCCACCACCCTGTCCAATCTTCTCCTCGAAGTCCTACATTGCCATGTGAAAGGTTCGCCACATATACCATCTTCTCCTCGAATAATCACTGTTAATAATTTTTTATGTTATGTTACAAAATCAGTAATGAATAAGACTACTTCACCATGCACAAACTTGAGTTTATATCAACATCTTTCTAGCATAAAGAGACTATAATCCTATATGGGTTTTACGGTTGTAAACAACATAACATTGTGCATGAATGTTTTGACCCGTGCCAAATGTAATGATTTCCAGCTATAGTGCACTTGTGCGTGCTTCACCGTGTTTGTATATTGTTGTCCCATAATGGCGCATAGCATCTACCATGTGCCATTAATGTGGTAAAAATGATTACCAGTTTGAATATTGAAACGATACAACCACATAATTTCAAGTGAATCAAGCCAGAAAATACGGGTCAACATGTCAATTTTATTTCCCCGGCCCGAAGAGTTAAGCAAGTCCTTTATATGCTTAATGAACTAGAATTACAGTGCATGTGATTTGTCAATTTCGTGTATAAATTCCATATTCAGCGTTAGCTTGGAAAGAGAAAATAAAAAATAAAAAATTTCCTAATGGTTATGGCTCTTCAGAGATCTTGGTCGAAGAGAAACAAAATGGTATTGCTTGCTTGTTAGCCTATTATGCTTCTGGTGTGAGAAGCTTAATTAGAAGCTATAAAACACGGGCACGAGATACGGACAAAATACACCAAACTTAAAAAATTATATGACATTAACATTACATATATATATATATATATATATATATATATATATATTTTTTTGTATGATTTTTTTTGTGAATTTTTTTGTCATAATTTTTTTATCTAATTAATTTTTCTTTTTTTTTTGTGGTCAACTGAAAAATTTTCAAAATAAAATAACCTAATTGCATCGATCTAACTAAATAACTAGGGTTGATTTTGGGCTCATATTAGTATTACAAATTTTTAAAAAAATAAAGAAACCAACTCAAGCATGTCCGCGACATATCAAAGGCGTGTCCACAATGAATTAACAGTGTCCAGTATTTGGTATATGTCCGAGCTCAAAAAAATTATTTTTTAATTGAACGCATATGGACGCATGTCCAACACGTCGTGGAGGTGTCGGTGTTTGACACATGTCTGACATGCTAATACACCACCAAGTTAATGTGTTCTGCTTCTTAGATTATAAGGCTAGTGCTTCAATAAAAAAAATATAGTCTTTTTGTTTTGTTTTGTTTTTTGTTTTTGCTTAACAGTACCTACGAATTTATATAAAGCGGTTTCTACATGTAAAATACAGTCTGATTTAGTTTATTGAGCCCACTTTGTTAAAGCTGCATAATCCAGACAGTGGCTGAAACAGAAGTACAAAAACTCAAATGAATAGCAGGCCCAAGAAAACTACATTTTCCATATTGCTGTTGGGCCTTTAAGTTGCTCGTTGATGGACGAACTGGTCCCAGCCCACAAGGCACTTTCTAGGCTTTGCATTATCGCTTTCTGTCGGACACAAAATAGAAAAGAAAACACATCGCCTTCTAGACGTGGCATCACGTGATTGTCTGTCTATTTGTCACTTGATATTAAATTTTAAAAAAATAATGACAAGGCACCGTCCAATCCAGGCTTTTGGATAAGGTTTTGGTAATAATAAAATCTTAATCTGTCCATTCCATCCAAAGCAATCAATTCAACCTTTTGGATCAAAAAATGGAAACTTAGCTCAACCTTATCCAGCTGCTTGGAATTAACACTCCAAGATAAGCATTTCATTGGCCCGTCATGGTTCAAACACAGTCAAAATTTAAATAAGCTATTTTAATACTCATTTTTAGATGTTCTATTTTGATATCCATTTCATTATTTAGACATAGATGAGTTAAAATAAGTATAGATTATAATCTCATCTGATGATAATAAAGTGAGGATTATAAAATACCCAAAAATAAATATTGAAATGACATTATTATTTAAATAAGGAATGTAAAAATAAATTCAGTAGAAAATTAATTAAGAGAATAAAAAGAAAAACAAAAAACAAAAAAACTTGCATGGGAATGACAGTGCTGCAGTGTGCCAACAGCAGAGATTTTGCTGTTTAATTACAAAATCTTCCCACTCTGTTGACCAGAACTTTTAATCCTTGTGTTGCATTATTTCTCTTAAGAAATAGATATCATAACCATTTTTAAGACAAAAAAAAAACCCCATAAAATAGAGATTATTTATGACATATTCAATCTAAGAAAA